>OY755185.1:9992996-10261918 GCA_963576735.1 Bedellia somnulentella
CTTCGTCCAATAGTAAGCCAAATTGATACACCAACATACAAATTGGCAAAACATGTGGCAAAGATACTATCACCACTTCGAGGAAAAACTGAAGCCTTTGTGAAGAATTCCTATCAATTCATTAATGACATCAAGAACTTAAGTCTTAGTGATGAGGACATTATGGTCAGCTTCGATGTTCAGTCTCTTTACACCAGTTTACCAATACAAGACTGTGTTGAAGTTGTCACAGAAAGGTTAACAAATGCTGACATACCTTTAGAATATGCAGAATTACTTAAGCACTGCCTTACAACTGGCTACTTACTTTGGGATAAGGAATTCTACATCCAGACTGATGGTGTGGCAATGGGATCCCCAGTCTCTCCTATTGTAGCCGATATATTCATGGAACGATTGGAGGAGATTGCACTAAAATCCTTCCCTGTCACTCCAAAGGTTTATAAGAGGTACGTAGATGATACTTTTGCAATCCTACCCAAAAACATAGTCTCTGCATTCTTAGACCATCTTAATTCCATTAACCCTAAGATCCAATTTACAATGGAATTAGAAACTAATAATAGTTTAGCCTTTCTAGATGTCCTCTTGATAAGGAATTCTGATAACTCAATTAGTCACACAGTTTATAGGAAACCCACCCACACTGATAGGTACCTCAATGGTGACTCACACCACCATCCATCTCAGTTAGCTACTGTTGGTAAAACTTTGTTTCAGAGAGCCAAACATCTTTGTGACGAACACCATCTTGCTGGAGAGCTCAGTCATGTGAAACAAGTTCTTCACAACAACAAGCTGAAATTGCCCCGCCAACGTCACCGCTCCTCCGATAAACCACCTACTGTCGAAAGACTCCCTGCTACTCTACCTTTTGTAAAGGGTGTAACAGACAAAATTAGTACTGTGTTACAGCGTGCTTCCATTAAGACCTATTTCAAGCCGCACCAAAAGATAAGTCAGTTTCTAAGACCTATATCAAATGTCAGATCCCTTTACAAGATGCAGGTGTTTATAAACTAGACTGTGAGTGTGGTCTTTCATACATCGGCCAAACAAAGCGTAGTGTAGCAACTCGCGTTAGAGAACATATTGCTGATATGAAGAATAGGCGTCCTGGAAGATCTGCTTTGTGTGAACACACCTTCGATAAGCCAAACCACCACATGCGTTTTGACAAACCTACAATTCTAGCAAAAGAGAATCGATTGATACCTAGAATGATACGCGAGTCTATTGAAATAAAGAAACATCCAAACTTCAATAGAGATGATGGTTGGCAATTACCACCTGCTTGGAACCCGATCATTAGCACAACTAAGCGAGGGAAGAACACTAGCAAGACTCCAGATAACATTAGCTCTTTTTGTACATAGCAAATATTAAACGCAAATGTAACTTAAAGTTTTATGAAGGTAGTTAGTATTAATAATTTTATAGTACTGTATAATGACAAATAACACCTCAGTCTTCCCGTGACCATGATAACTGAAAAGTTTTCGAAACGTCGGGTTTTAAAAATAATGTAATAACACGCGATTAAAATATCCGAAAATCAATAGTTGTTTCAATTATAATGTGCAATCGTGAAAATCTTAGAAAATACTATATGTATGTTTGTGTTTTTGCATCCTAGTATGTAAAGTATCGACACGTTTTTATCTGTTTCAAAACAATATGCCTATTTTCTTCCTCTCCATTCCTCTTTACAACTTCTTCCCTCTTTAGCGCAATACAGATGTGCTCGCCGGGCCGCCGACTTACGTAACTTTTTTTCTTTGGTCTAGACAAACATACATTAATACATAGGTTAGACATAATTATTTTAACACAGGCCGCCGGGTTGTGTCGCCGGCCAATGTCGGTGGCCCGGCGGGTTCAGTTTATATTGCGCTTTGTGCTATAAAATATTTGACTTCATCGTACAACATGTCGGTGCTTAATGCGTGACAGGATTTTCTAACACAATTTTCATTCCATTTCATTTTTTTTTCAACCAAGCCAATTGAATGAAAAATTGTAAGAATTTAAATTAAAAATTTCTAAAATCATAGCAGTTCAAAGATAACGAAAATGGGTCAGCCTTTTTGCGCATAGTTTAACCTATATACCCATATATTACCAGTGATGAAAAAACTCAAACAAACAATTCCTGGTATAATATTAGAAAAGAAAATAAGACTCTTTCAAAGCGAGTGTCCTCTAGTCAGAATTTGCGTGACTATTGGAACTGAACACGTAAATAAAGTTCCAATTTAGCCTTTTAGTCGCGTCGATGCATGTTTTTAATTGTTAGTGGTCGATAAATTTCATTCATAATTCAGTAAACCTCAGTAAATCGCTCTGTATAGCAAGCACGAGCGCTATCTTATCGACACGATAACGGTTAGAATGAGATGGCAGTATACGATACTAAGTAAGTGCGTAAGAGATGGCTGCTTTATCCCACACGATAACTAGTTTAAACACGGCTCGTGCTTGCCCTTCTGTGGTGGCGCTGAACTCGTGGCTGTAAAGCTGTCAGATCCAGCTGATAAGGTCGTAAAGGAAATTAAATACATATTCGACCTACGTACTAAACTCACGACTACAGTAATTTGAAAAGGTAGCTAGAGCATCGTAATTAATTATTTCTCAATCACTTTTGGAAGTTATTCGGAGAGAAAGAGGATAAATAAGTCTCCAGCCACATAGCCAAAAAGTCTGATAAAATAACAATATTTTCTTATTGTCTCCCGAGTCTAAAGGCTAAATAAGTAATTGTAATTAATTCCACGTTTGTATACACTTACAGACATACATACATATACTCACGTCATTATTTTCCGTTGGTGTAGGCAGAGACTATCGATCGCCACTTTGTACGATTCCGGCCAATATTTCTAGCTTCGTTTATGTCCTTCAATCTTTTCATACATGCCCTTTTATTCTTCATACTTTGGAAGCTTGCTTATTGATCTAAATAATATAATTACCTTCCACTGTAGGTCTATAGATCTCTCTCACCAATTTACTGTCATCCATCCTCTCTGTGTGCCCAAACCATCTTAACACTTACATACATGCACAAATTTAAAAGTTACCAATAATTATACGAAATAATAATAATAATAAAAGCATTTATTTGTCTCTTTAACACACATGACATGAAATAATGACAATGAATATTTACATACGACAAAAAGGTTGTGGTAATGATATGCATCAATTTCACAACATTTAAAGCAATCTTTTTTTACTTTACACATTTATTATTATAAAAACTGCAACAATATTAATTGCAATTATTTCTCATAATATTTTCACTTTACTGCTTTAATAGCGAATGGAAAATAAAGCTGTGAGCCAAAACCAACAAATGGAGGATTCAGCACACAACAATGCAATTGCCTCGTTCGCACTCGGAACGCAGCCAAACCTGCCCGCTTTCATCAAACAGCAAAAATTGCAATCTGAAATATATATTTGATATTTTTGCCGCCATTGATATTTACCCTTTATCATTAAATTTTAAAGCATCGCATCGTTGTTTTATGTTCAAATAGCCTGTGAATTGAAATTTTGAATAAAATTCATGTTTATTGCTGTGCTATCACTTATTTCCTCAACTCTATTTTCGTGCCGCAAATGCCCGAAGCAGAGGTTCTAATTTTCTGATCATGAAGTAATATTAACATCGACTGGTGTACATAGCACCCAAATTCTTTGGTATTAGATAGTGCACTCACGTGATACGAGGAAGCCCCTTCGCCGCTATTATAGTAATATTCTGTTACATGAGTAGGGTAGGTACAACTTAGCCATGTATGTATTTGGTCCATTTATACATCGCGAGGAAACACGATGTATAAATGGACCATACCTACCTATGACTTAAGAAAAGATACATTAGTGTAGGCACAACTCAATATTTAAACTCACGTCTCTTTTATGAAAATCCGTGGTTTTCCCACAACTATCTAGCTATAGAGCTATCAAGGTTGCTTACTACTACTACCTTTTAACATACTCCTTAAAATAGAGATACCGTTACATTGTATAGAAAAAACCGGAAATATTTTTAGCATGTTAGTGTAACAACTTGGTAAATAAGACTGGGAACAACACCCATTGAGAGCTGAGGGACATGTTTTCGAGTCCTTAAATCGGGCCATTCATAACGATTACAACACATTTATATTCTCACGGCTGTAAATACAAAAATGGGTGGCCAGAGCTTGAGAATGAGATATTCATCAGCCCTTTTGAAAGTTGTTCGGGGACAGAAGAGTCATAAAAAACGACAATAGTAGCTAAGAAGTATAGCACCCCTGCCATCCTCATGCTCAACCGTCACTCGGTGATGCTGTATATTTTGCATATTTCACAGCTTAAATTCAAGAAAAAATACGATGAATTATAGTACAATAATAGCATTAGTCGTAGCATCAACTGGTTATCCCATTACATTATAAGGCGGACTATATATTATACTTTTATAAAAGAGCAATAGAGGCACTCAATTCGACAGATAATAATAATTTTGCTGATGAGAATTTATCGCTTATAGTTTTATATTCTCTTATTCTGAGACTCTATCTCTCATAGGAAAATGAGGCAGTCAGTTTTTTGCACATATAATAAAATAGTAGCGTTATTAAATTCAATAGGTCAGCTAGTACGAGGAGAGGGGAGGTCTAAAAGTCCGCGGAATGAAAGTAAATGAGAGGGTGTATCTTTACTTGCGTATTATCATTTTAATCATCAACTCATCACGAGTATAAAAAGTCAAATTTCCTTCTAACAGCCTTCTAACTTCATTAATCAAAGAGCTATCATGCTGAGAAAAAGAGAATCGGGAGGTAATCAGCAAAAAGGAGCTAATTGAACCTCTTGTCGTTTTCAAGTTCCTTACAAACAAAAAAACCTCTGAAAATCATAATGAAAGAAATAGGAGCCGGGGACCTATAAGTATAGATTATAATAAATCTGTAGAGAGGTCAATTCTGTACATGAAATATATTTTCAAAATAACTATCAGGGGGTGATTAGAGATCGATACTGATGCCAAAAATGCAATCAGTAAAATTTTTGTCTGTCTGTCTGTCTGTCGGTTTGTATGTTCCTTATGGAAACAAAAACTACTCGACAGATTTTAACGAAACTTGGCACAATTATTCTGCATACTCCTGGGCAGGTAATAGTATACTTTTCAGCAGAGTAGTGAAGAGAAATTTTGGGAAAATGGGAGAAGTTACTTCTTTTTTTAAGCTTCCGTCGCGTGTGCAGCCTTAATGGTAAAGCTTACATAGAAATTATGTATGACGGCAATATTCTTCATAAAATAATCTAAAAAAAAAACACAACAGTATGTGTTTATCTTTTATGGTTGACTCACAATAACACGTGTAATTCCTGATAGCTTAGTAGTTCGGAACATTCTGATTATATATGTTTACTCTTACGTTTGTAAAACTCTCACTCATCCCTAATTTAAAAAAGGTCACATTATTACCTATTCAATAAAAAAAAATATCATAGAAAAAAATCGGTCGAGAAATACCGAAATTATACATAAAATAAGCCATCGCGCCCGTGACCAAAACCAAATCTTTACTAATTTACATATAACATACTAGATGGCGCCAGTAGTTGCATCCTACATCATGTAATGATTTCTTTTTAGATTGTTATGAATGCTTCATATCATTTTATTCCAAAATTTGCTATTAAACGGAAATACTGAACCGTTCATAAAAGCGCATTCAAAATCACCAAACTACATTGTTCAGGGAGTGCTATAAATTTAATAAATTGAAAATATTTGCGCTAAATTTCACAATGCTTGAGCAGTGACTGAAGAAAGAAACCTCAGATATTTAAAAAAATAACGCTACCCGTGAGAAGCTGGGCCGATCCACTAGTTAGTAATAATCCCCTCATGAGGTTTTCATGAACAAAAACATTCAAATCATTATCAACATGAGTCAAAGCAAGAGTCGATGCAGTGGCGTAAAAAGGGTACAGAAGAAGACCTAAGAAGTTTAAGGTGTTAGAATCAGTGAGCAAGATGATAGCGATGGTGCTTTGGGACTCTGAAGGAATTTCGTTGATAGATTACAAAGAAAAAGGTGTCAACATGACCGTAGAATATTATGCTCCACTACTAGAAAAACTGAAAGCAGCAATAAAAAAAAAGAGGAAAATGCTCGCGTGGGGTTCCTTTTTTGCAAGACAACGCGCCCGTTCACAAGTGTCTCAAAGCGATGGCTGCCTTACACAGATGTGGGTTTGAAGAAATAGTGCATCCAGTCTATAGTCTAGACCTGGCCCCCAGGGACTATTTCTTTTTCCAAAAATTAAAGAAGACCTTCGAGAATATTTTTTTTTCGGAAGATGTAGAAATCAAGGAGGCTATTTCGGCCCATTTTGCCAGCAAAGAAAAAGAATATTTTTTCGAGGGTATACAAAAGTTAATTTTAAGATAAAAAAAAGTGTATTAAGCTTTGGGGAAACTATGTTGAAAAGGAAAAATAAAATAATTAAATATTTTAATTCTAACCTCTTCATTCCGCGGACTTATGGACCTGCCCTCGTATATTATATACTGTGTATAAATATTGTGTACCTGTGACTCACCCTGTAGACAAACCATTCTGTAAGGTGGATAGAACTTTGACATTATACAGCTCATGCAACTTGCTGGATGCTGATAAGGCAATATTTTCGACAGTGTTTAGACTCCCGCTTCAACTAATGTGTATTTTCCGTCAACTATTTCAGCACAGAGGTGAATGACAACAATATCCCGCAACAAAAAAATGCACACATTAAGGTACCTGAAATAGCCCAATTATTTGTGATATATAAAAATCACCGTTGATCTCGAAGGCTTCAGAGTCAATGGCAGTGTGGATAGGCAACAAGGTGGACAGGCCGACGCGACGGCGACGACTTGGTGATGCTGAAGGTCGCAACAAGCCGATAGTACAGTCGCCATCAGATATATCGGAGCGGCCGACGTACTCAAATACTTCTGAGCAGCAATAAATTTCAATAAATTCTTTACGGTAAATAAGGTCAATAGGATCTGAACATCCAATTCGCCACAAATATAATGAGCAGTCGGTTTTCAATTAAATCTGAACTCACAACGACACAATAATATCTGAAAGCACAACTTGTCAAAGTTATCTGCTTAGACAGGGTGATCATAAATATCTGAACATTAAGAAAAAATATACCTTAAAGCACTAGGCATACAGTTTAAAATTCTTTGTTTATTTATTTTAGTAGGTGCGCTGGAATACATTTTCTACACAACCACCATTTAGTTTTATCAAATGTCAAAACCAGTCAAAACTAGAAAGAGTTTTCTGCTGGGAGGTATTCTCCACTGACCAACTAATCCGTACAACTAGTTGTACGGTTAATATATTATTAGAAAAAAATACTAAATCGTTCCCCACTGCCCAATTTTTTTTTTATAGAAACAAGTAAGTACATGGTGTAAATATAGGAATGGGTTTGTAGTTGTATAATTTTTGCCGGCACAAATCATCAAAAGGTAAAATAACTTAGAATTTTTGATAAGATGTATGCCATTTTTTTACTTTTACATTAACATAAATGCAGTTTTAATAAAATAAAAGGATAAACTAGTTTTTACAAAATTATACCTTTTCCTGCAGTTTTCTCTAACGTATTATACGTATTCATATATATAATTATATTAAATGAAGACAAAAAATCTAAAGGTCTAATAAATAAAAATAAATAAAAGAACATGATTTCTTAATAAAATACAAAAGTTAAACACAAGTGAGGATTTGAACCCTGACGCAACGGATTATATTTCTGATTTCTAATTACTAAACCGCTGGGCCACAAGCCACAAGCCATTATGGCTGGTGATTGACACAATAGGGGATGAAATATTGCAAAACATTCGTACCTATTTTAATTTGGCAGCTTTAAACTAACCATAGATATAAAAACACATAGATTGGCAGTAAGTGACAAACATAGCATAAACGTCAACAAAGGCAGGACCTCTCACGGACACGATAACAGCCTACAACGGTTTTCGCATAAAACATGAAAAAAAATATGATTTAGTTTCGTTAATTCTGGTATGTAAGTCTTAACTTTGGTGATTTTTTGATAAAGTTATTAATATTTAACAGCACAGAAGGTAAATCAAATACATATTCTTTGGCAAACATATTATTTTTAGCCATTTATGCTTAAATTAAGATTGTAATAATTACCAGTCTATATGCTTATTATAGATCTTAAACCAAAGTTTTCAATGCAAATATATGATAAAAATATCTTCTGTCATCATAATATTACAATTACTGTTAAGTTTACAATTTGGCAAAAATAAGAAATACGTGATTTTTATCAATTTTAATAGGGTTAGTATGGAATCCGCGATACTAATGTCACGCACACACACTCATTTACGCACACCGTTGCACTTTTTTTTGGTCTTGCCTGTCGACTTGTATTGCCAATCTATATACGTAAGTATAGCACAATAAATCTGTGAATATTTGATAAATACATGAAGTGAATTATATGCAATGACAGTAATGTTACCATTTTTGTAAATTGCCAAATATTTTATTCAAATGTGTCTCTTGTAACAAGACTGTAAAGTTGCTTTTCGAAGATTTATATATGTTTTGTATACCTACTCATTTTGTAAAAGGAAAATTCATTACATCTGTACGATTACATTTAAACTGTATGCCTAGTGCTTTAAGGTATATTTTCCTTAAATGTTCAGATATTTATGATCACCCTGTCTTAGCAGATAACTTTGACGAGTTGTGCTTTCAGATATTATTGTGTCGGTGTGTGTTCAGATTTAATTGAAAATCCACTGCTCATATATTTGCGGCGAATTGGATATTCAGATCTTATTGACCTTATTTACCGTAAAGAATTTATTGAAATTTATTGCTGCTCAGAAGTATTTGAGTACCTCGGCCGCTCCGATATATCTGATGGCGACTGTAGGAGTGGAAATGTCGTCTGTAGTAATCTTTCACGGGATTTTAGGGAGATTTATCTCGCTCAGTGAACTTCGGTGGCTATGATGTCCACTAGCAGCTGATGCAATGAGTCAAATTGATACAAAACTCGTTTAAGCCCTTCATTATGTTGCAAAATCCTTAACATGGTTTCCTCTGTATTTACAAAAAAAACTAACATCATTGATAAACAAAACATCCCTGAAAATATTGTAAGTTTTTGTTTCAGATTAAAGACTCAAGCGTTCACGCTGTATATCTCCGAGGGGGTGGCAGAGTTACTAAACCTCACATGACATAAATGTCACGTGACGTTCAGAGTACTGACATTTTCCTTGGACAGTATAATCACGTGATGGGCGGCAGTCCTATCGCCGCCGTTTTGTACGAATACACTGTCACATAACTATGTACAACCTACCCATGTGGGTTCCCTCACGATGTTTTCCCTCATCGTTTACTAACATGATCAATTAACCACACATATTACTCATAAAAAAAATACAGTTTAGTGTAGGCCCGACCCGAGATTTGACCCCACGCCTACCTGTTTGGTGATGTGTTCTACCTATTGAACTATCACGTGTAATGATTCTTGTTAAAATATATTGTAATGATTTCTTTGAAAAACATATATTATTAATTCATGTTGATTTTTAGTATGAGTACCTTTTGTTAATCAGTTTTGTAAAGTGTTTCACCTCAACTTCCGTTTAAAGCAACCAGTTTTGTAAAGTGTTTCACCTCAACTTCCGGTTGAAGTGACTGTTTTCGGTTTGACAAGTAATGGGTGGGGACGAGGTCGGCTTTTGAGGCGGGACATTATTTTTATTCATTCTATCGTTAGCTAGACATGAGCGAAGTTGTTATTTTACGTTCACTGTGACTGTTGTTCCGGTTATATAAAAATAACAACGAAAAGTCACAGTGACTTTGTCACCTCGGTTACTAAATACTAATGATATGACAGTCACGCTTGGCTACTCAATACTAATATAGTGACTGTCACTGTTGTCACTGTATAGTAGTGATTTCAGTGACTTTGTAACGTTATTATCAAGTCACGAAAATATCTCAGGACAATAATATTTGATTCAAATAACTTTCACACTTTTTCAGGCTTAGGACTGTCGCAATAATTTTAAGTAAGTGCGGCGTGCTTATTATGTTAAATCAACTTTTTACAATGATTTTGTTCTAAATCTATTTACAATTATTTTGGATTATAATTATGACTAAGGAACAGCAGCTGTTGTACCTTCCTGGTACTGAGCCTTGTACGTCGGTCGTTCAAAATATTTCTATTTTTATTACACTGTCATAAATGTAAACACGTATCGAGATTAGGGTCTTTTGTTATTCTTAGAAACGAAACACGTGCATGTCGGCGAGTCAAAGAAGCGCTTTATCATTTCAACTTCTTCATAGTTTTTATTACTTTACACAAGACGCACCAAATCATATAAATTATTTTATACCTTCAAAAACATCATGATGTTCTTATAATATTTTGAAAGTAATAAGTGAAGACAATACAATTTTCAACTGCTTATTCCTAACTCTTGAAATGAATTCAAATGAAAGGCATATTTTCTTTGGCAAACAGTTTATGGCTAAAAGCCATTTACGTCTAAATAAAGGCTTTAATAATTACCAGTTTAAATGCATAATTTTAGATCATAAATATTTTCCTTCAATATAAATTTCGTATATAAAATAACTTCTATCATAATAATTACAATAACGGTAACATATACAAATTGGTAAAAATACCAAATACGTGCATTATCATCAATATTAGTATTGGCAGTATAGAATCTGCCATACTGATATCACGCACACTCTTATTTATGATGACCGCAGTTATTGGTTCCAAGGAACGAAACAAGTAACAGAGTTATTTTGGAACGTTGTTATTTTGTAACGTAGTTATTTCAAATCGTGTCACTGTGACTTTTGTGGAAGGCAGATCACAGTGATTTTATCGACGTGACTATATTTCATACTCATGTCTATCGTTAGCAGGAGTGAAGTAAAGACGTTTAGTCAAAGTTACTGCCCGTAATTATAGTACAAATAGTTAATTGTTAGTTGTAATATATTTTATATGACCAAGTGGAAATAAAGTCAGTGTTCAAGAATTGGAGTTTCTTTATATTTCAGAAGTGGGTATGTACCAGATCTATTCAATAACTATATTATTATTTTATGTCGAATTTGCGAATAAAGTGACAGTTTTTTTTAAGAGGATAGATAACATTTATTTGTTTGATATACGCCTACACACACGACATGTATTCGATTGGGGCTACTCTCCGATAATACTTACTCACACGACACGACATGCATTTGATCGGAGCTACTCTCCGATAATGCTTACTCACACGACATGCATTCAATCGGGGCTACTCTCCGATAATGCTTAGTCACACGACATGCATGTCATCACCACTTTATATAAGGTGATAATACTTGTAACATAATGTATCATTGTATACTTAAATATATACTTTTGAATAACTACAAGTTTAATTCATAAGTTTGAAAATGAAAGATCGTATTACTGAGTGACGCAGCTGCATGCGCACGTGCAACCCCCACTACCGTACCGGAGTTGTTTGTCTCAGTGTTTAAAACGGGTGACGTGCCAGTAGCTGCGTCATTCGAGTTCTGACTGTCTAGTCGAGAGGAACTGCTGCTTGAAAGATATTATGTAAGTTATAACATTAACTACCCATTGATAATTGTATTAATTACTAAGTGTATATATACTTGTGCTTAAGTATAGATAGTATATTTATGCCTAAATGCTTCACTGCTACTATGTATTAAAATGTGCATAGGTGTTTCATGTAACGCTATTGAATGTATGTATATAGTCCCTTGCTACGGAACTATATTTGCTGTAGTTATTGTAGAACAGTATAGTGTTGATTATAATGATAGTTAATTAAACAGAGTTTTATTTGTAGAGGTTATAGATTTCTCTAGTATTGAATACCATCCCGTAAGGCCTGACATTTCAGAAGTGGGGATAGAACCAGTTTTATTTTTTTTAATGCGTCAGCATTATGTATGTATTGTATGTATATACTGTGTTGTTCTGAGCTGATGTCACCAATTCGATGAAGTTGGTAAGCAAACAGTAGAAGTTAACAAATTAGAAATCGGGTAATACTAAATACGAGTTGTGTCTGACTGTATGGTTCCCTACAGTTATTTTTTCTTCAATGAGTAACAATTTATTTGTCAATTTCCGGTATATTTTAACGTTTATCTGATACCCAGTTAAGTTATAATAGTTGCTGATTTGACTTCAGATAATTTATAAGTATCTTTCCGGTACAATTACACGAAATATAAATATTGGCTGCTCATTTGACTTATACTACCGGAGAGGATATAACCGGCCGGAAACGAGTCAAATCAATAAAGTATGAATACTGCGAAATTGGTAGCAAGTGCATGAGCGGCGAATGTACAATAATGTACAATATAATCATTAGAAAAATTTGAACGAATAAATATTTTTATTTCAAGAGGAAAGCAGTATAAATGTGTTTCGGTAGCTATTTTTCCTTTAATCATTCGCTGATTTACGTTGTTGATCTACGTCTAAGGTGGAACTTTAATTAAGAGTTATTTATTCACATTTTCCCCTTTTAGTACTCGGGCCCGTCCTAATCTAGTCTGTACTTATTTATGGTTACAAGGCTACACTTTCCACTTTATGCCAGAAACTACGCGTACCAATTGATTTTTTCAGATTAATGTGGAGTCTAAAACTTCGCCATCAGTTCGCAAAGGTCGGTCGCACTCCAGGCGCACTGGAGCTGACCATTATCGAACCCGGTCACGAAGTCCGGTATGCCGCGATTTATGTGACCGGGCCAGTCGCTGCATGGACGAGTATGGGAGCCAGCGCAGTCCGGTGCTTCCGTGTCGATCGCACATTCACCATCGTCGTAGTAGTGTAGTGTAGTGTAGTGTAGTAGTGTAGTGCGCACGTCTGAAGAACCATCCAGCCATGAGGAGCTTGGATTGCATCATGAAACGCTGTACAACTAGTACAATGAAGGGAAGAAACTTCAGTCACGTGAGCGTGTTGTGCGGCCACAATCGCCTGGCTACCGGGCGCGAGGCTGCCACTCACGAGACCGCCGATCTGAAGATAGCGGTGGCGAATCACGGGGCGTTAGCCCGGAGGTCCGCGACCGCCGCTGTCGCTCGTACATCCGGCGCCCTCAATACCGTCGTCGCTTGCGTGGCAGGCGCTCAGGTGATCGTCGTTCACGGGATCAGCCGCGCCGCCGGGACGATCGGCTGGTACTCGTGGCTGCAACTACCAATGCAGAACACCAAGCCGCAGCGGTGGGTGAGTCAAACGATCCGTCTTTAAGTATAGATAGTTTAATGAAGATAGCACAAATAGTAAAATCTATGAACCAAACGGATTCGTCGGACAAAATAGGGACAAGCATGCATAATCCAATGCCCAAATTAAAAGGTCTTGCCCAGAGGTGGTTTGAGGGGTTATCGTCTGTTCCTTTTACGTGGGGAGAATGGCAAAGAAAGCTTTTGTCTACATTCCCTGTCGAAGAAAATTATGGACAAATGCTTGGGCAATATGTTAGCTAAACATGCTCGATTAAATGATTCACTGGAAGAGTACTATTATAAAAAAAAAATAATACATTGATAAATAGGTGTGGAATAGTAGGAACTAGGGCGGTAGAATGTGTTTTATACGGGATAGATGACAGGGCAGTGTGCTTAGGAGCCGAGGCAGTTACTTTATTTATTTGTTTATTTAAGAAATTAACGGCTTAATGCTAATACAATGGTAAATAGGACAACAGTTTTTTTAAAAGTAAAGCTAGTTATAAATTTCATTATAAAATTAAAAAGTACAACGGTTGTAGCAGTTGGGACGTACTGAAATTATCAGTTTATAAATTACATAAACTTATACATATTAAATACATACATAGATGTAGAAAGATATATAATATAGATACACTAAAGTATTAGATAACGATTAAGTAATAGATACGTTAAATTTGAAGACCTGACAATGATCGCCCCGGTACACAAAAATGGGTCAACCTCAGTATAAGACAAATAACAATGACTTAGAAACACGTGCTCTACCAAAGACTTCTAGGTGCTTAAATTGTAAACAGGAAGGTCATTTATTTGCCAGCTGTTCACAGCCACTAAAAAGGTGTGCTGAATGCAATAAAATAGGTCATATAACTGAGCAGTCCTTTTCAAAATTATCAGTTTCAGACAAATTGGTCCTTAAAATTGCCCACACCTACCAACCAACATAATATTCGCCAGTTTTTAGGACTGGCCAGCTTCTTTAAGCATTCTTTCGGCACTTCGTTCCAAAATTTTCAATTAAGAACATTTGTTTTTTGGGCATACGTATCTGTTTAAAGAGAACCTAGATGCACAATAAAACGACCTATATAATCTTTTGTTTTGGTATATTCCATGATTTTCGTTTATAATTCTAAATGCACGTTACTCCCAAATGACGTCACTCATATGGCATAGTGATAACATTTTTGCCGATTTGCCATTGTTGAATTTATTTATTTATTTATTCAAGGCACACCAACAGCATTATAACATAAGATTGCATTCACATTCATTTTAAAGTCTTGGTCAGTTATAATGCCAACAACAGTGCACACAGCATTAACAATATTATATTGTAACTTAAAGATATAACTAAAAATCTGATTAAAAACTATAATAAAATAAAATTAAAATTAATTAAAATTCCCAACATTAATAGTAGATTACAAACAAAAAATTTTTATTAAAATTGAAAAAAATAATACTAAAAAAAAATAGAGTGATAATACCACACCATTTGAAAATTTGTATTTAATAAGAATGCCATTAAATGCATTTCTTTACTGTCACTGTCACACTGTCAGTCGACTATTTTGGTTTGTTTACGTTTTCTCAGATTATTTAAGTATTAAGTTTACCTTTAAGTTATTTATATTAATTTTGTGTTGTTACTGTTAGCCACTAGATGGCGTTGGCATTGTTTTGTACATCGCGATGTGAATGCGTTTGTGATGTAAATATGCTAGTCCGATTAAGATATCCGATAAAGCGACCTGTTTGAACAGCGGTTTAATTTCAACAAATCATATTTCCTAGTTACCAAGCGAGTTTATACACTATGTGTCAGTCAGTGTGTCTTCACTAGGATTTGTATTAAATTCGATGTTCGATATAAAGCTTTTTTTTTGTGGTAACTTGGGCGAATGAGTTAATTGGGTTAAAATAACACGTGTGCCAGGGAAAGAGACTGTGAATAAAATAGAATATAACATCTGTTTTGTCTTAACAAGGTTTTTTTTCTAATATTCATCAACGGTAACTTCTCATTCCGCCGTAGGTGTGACATCCCAAACAATTTTCGGTTTATATTATTCTTCTCTAAAAATAATTCATAGCAAAATATATGTTTACATATTTGACAACTTAGAAACGGTATTTTTAGAAATGTTGCCATTTAATGCTAAACCTCTTACTAGTTTGCTTAAAAATACTGTAGCGACGCGCTATCAGTACACAATGACGCGCACTACATAGAAACGCTGACAGTGCAAGAAGAATCACATTCCACAGCAACACGAAACAAAGCAATATACGTCACACTCGTCACCAAAACTCGCCATACAAATCGTACATCGCGCAATCGAAGTTTCTAAAACATTTACTATATATACAAGTTCCAACTTAATACAGTTGGACCGCGGTCCCCAGGCATACCACCGCCTGGCGGAAGATCTTCCCTTTTCCTCCACAATACGTTTAGCGTATAGTAAGTATGATGGCATTCAGACGATGTTGTTGACATAAAATCAGCTTATCATAAATATACATTAGAATTCGATTGAAAAGGACAGACTGTCAAAAATAAATACATTTCTCATGGGTTTATGTGTAAAATCTATACTTATAATAAATCTGTAGAGAGGTCAATTCTATACATTGAATATATTTCAAAATAACTATCTGGGGGTGATTAGAGATCGATACTGATGCCAAAAATACTATCAGTAAAATTTTTGTCTGTCTCTGTCTGTCTGTCTGTCGGTTAGTATGTTCCTTATGGAAACGAAAACTACTGGACGGATTTTAACGAAACTTGGCACAATTATTCTCCATACTCCGGGCAGGTTATAGTGTACTTTTCATCAGAGTAGTGAAGGGGAATTTCGGGAAAACAGGGGAAGTTACTCAAATTTTTAAGCTTCCGTCGCGTGTGCAGCCTTAATGGTTAAACTTACATAGAAATCAAGTATGACGGAAATATTCTTCATAAAATTGTCAAAAAAAAAAAAAAAATTCGGCAATAGCATGTGTCTATCCTTATGGTTGACTCACAATATCACGTGTAACTCCTGATAGCTTAGCAGTTCGGAGCATTCTGATTATATTTGTTTAATCTTACGTTTATAATACTCTCACTCATTCCTAAAATAAAACCGGTAACGTTATTACCTATTCAATAATAAAAAAAAAAGAATCATGGAAATCGGTAGGGAAACGCTGAAATTATACATGAAATAAGCCATCGCGCCCGTGACCAAAACCAAATCTTCACTAATTTACATATTACATGCTAGATGGCGCCAGTAGTTGCATCCTACATCACGTAATGATTTCTTTTAAAGATTGTTATAAATACTTTATGGCGTTTTATTCCAAAAATTTGCTAATAAAAGGAAACACTGAACCGTTCATAAAATAACACCAAACATCACTGTTCAGGAGTGCTATAAATTTAATAAATTGAAAACATTGCGCTAAATTTTACAATGTTTGAGCAGTGATTGAAGAAAGAAAACTCAGATATTAAAAAAAAAAAAAAAAGAAAACAACGCTGCCCGTGCGAAGCTGGGCCGTTCCACTATTTTATAATAAAATAAGAGAAGAAATTCAAAGTAATAATAAAACGCAGTCTTCATTTAAAGCTTATTACAGTTTAAATGAATATATGAAAGCTACACAAAGTGTCAGTAAATGACAAGCGTCAATATCAAATACGATTTTTTATTTTATCAATATTATTAATTTATAAATTTTTATCAATTTCCATAGGGCTAGTATGGAATCGGCCATACTAATGTTACGCACACCGTTGTATTTTCTTTTTGGTCTCTCTTCCATCTTCGCATTGCCATTTTACATAAGTAAGGATAGCATAATATATCATTTAAATTATAGAAGAAAACTAAAATGACAAATTGTTTAGGCTGATTACTAAAGGTTACAGATGAGTTATGCCAACATACCCCTTTTGGCGCAATAGTATAGTGGTAACGAGCTGTCCGATAAATCCGTTGTTCTTGATTAATTATATTGTTTTATATTTAGTAAATATAAAGTAGATAATTACATTTGAAGTTCACACGTTTGATTATTTTTAAAGACGGAATGGTTTGTTTGAGGACGGAAGGGTCCAATTTATTGTGAGGACGGAAGGGTCCAATTTATTGTGAGGACGGAAGGGTCCAATTTATTGTGAGGACGGAAGGGTCCAATTTATTGTGAGGACGGAAGGGTCCAATTTATTGTGAGGACGGAAGGGTCCAATTTATTGTGAGGACGGAAGGGTCCAATTTATTGTGAGGACGGAAGGGTCCAATTTATTGTGAGGACGGAAGGGTCCAATTTATTGTGAGGACGGAATGGTCCAATTTAGTGTGACGACGGAAAAACAAAAAAGGGCTAATGTGTAAAATAATAATAATATAATTATCCTTACTAGTATGCTTAAACCTCTAATGTAAATGTAATAAATTTTGAGTTTACTAACAGCATGAGGTCATGCTTATAAAAAGGATGGCCGACTGTCATCACCACTTTATATAAGGTGATAATACTTGTAACATAATGTATCATTGTATACTTAAATATATACTTTTGAATAACTACAAGTTTAATTCATAAGTTTGAAAATGAAAGATCGTATTACTGAGTGACGCAGCTGCATGCGCACGTGCAACCCCCACTACCGTACCGGAGTTGTTTGTCTCAGTGTTTAAAACGGGTGACGTGCCAGTAGCTGCGTCATTCGAGTTCTGACTGTCTAGTCGAGAGGAACTGCTGCTTGAAAGATATTATGTAAGTTATAACATTAACTACCCATTGATAATTGTATTAATTACTAAGTGTATATATACTTGTGCTTAAGTATAGATAGTATATTTATGCCTAAATGCTTCACTGCTACTATGTATTAAAATGTGCATAGGTGTTTCATGTAACGCTATTGAATGTATGTATATAGTCACTTGCTACGGAACTATATTTGCTGTAGTTATTGTAGAACAGTATAGTGTTGATTATAATGATAGTTAATTAAACAGAGTTTTATTTGTAGAGGTTATAGATTTCTCTAGTATTGAATACCATCCCGTAAGGCCTGACATGCATTCGATCGGGGCTACTCTTCGATAATGCTTACTCAGACGACTCGACATGCATTCGATCGAGGCTACTCACCGATAACGCTTGCTCACACGACATGCATTTGATTGGGGCTACTCTCCGATAATACTTACTCACACGACATTCATTCGACCAGGGCTACTCTCCGATAATGCTTACTTACACGGCATGTATAAGATCAGGACTACTCTCGGATAATGTTTACTCAGACAACATGTATTCGATTGGGGCTACTCTCCGATAATGCTTATTCACACGACATCCATTCGATCAAGGCTACTCTCCGATAATGTTTATTCACACGACATCCATTCGATCAAGGCTACTCTCCGATAATGCTTATTCACACGACATGCATTCGGTCAAGGCTACTCTCCGATAATGCTTATTCACACGACATGCATTCGATCAAGGCTACTCTCCGATAATGCTTATTCACACGACATGCATTCGATCAAGGCTACTCTCCGATAATGCTTATTCACACGACATGCATTCGATCAAGGCTACTCTCTGATCATGCTTACTCACACGACATGCATTCGATCAAGGCTACTCTCTGATCATGCTTACTCAAACGACATGCATTCGATCAAGGCTACTCTCCGATAATGCTTATTCACACGACATGCATTTGATCAAGGCTACTCTCCGATAATGTTTATTCACACGACATGCATTCGATCAAGGATACTCTCTGATCATGCTTACTCACACGACATGCATATTATACTACAATGACACTATCCTATATGTACATAAATTTTATGTTCTTTAAAAAAAAGGCAACCTAACCTTTGCCATTGAAGCCTAGCCTTGGCTTTGAAGTTTGGGTATGTAGAAGCAGCGTGACATTCGCAATTTGTACGGAAGTAATTTGAATTTACCTGTGTTTTAAACCATTTTACCGTCAAGGAATGTTAAGGACTTCGCGTTGTGCATTGGTGTTAAAACGAATCACAGACTAGATTTGATAACGTAAGACAGTATCTGTTTTCATTTTCATTTAGTCTAGAATCTTGTTTATTTTATTTTTAATTATTTACAATGTTGATAAAATATTATGCAGGTGGAATATTATTTCGTAATCTATTTTAACATTGTAAAACTTTATGACTAAAATTTGAGTGGTTTTTACATATTTGATATAAAGTAAGAGTGAGTTATTGAAATTATTTTACACTACCTGCATATCGTGACATACGTGATGTAATGAACTATGTATGATGACTGTATTACGGGACTGAGTGGACTATGAATGTTCACTGGATTATTTATTTACATAACACAACCATATTTATTTACATATCACAACCACATTTATTTATTTACATAACACATCCATAATTATATATTTACGTAACACAACCATATTATGGGACTGAGTGAACTATGTATGTTCACTGGATTATTGGACTGAGTGAACTATGTATTTTCACTTGAACTATGAATTTTCACTGCATTATTGGACTGAGTGAACTATGCATGTTCACTGGATGATTGGACTGAGTGAACTATGTATTTTCACTGGATTTTTGGACTGAGTGAACTATGAATTTTCACTGGATTATTGGACTGAGTGAACTATGCATGTTCACTGGATGATTGGACTGAGTGAACTATGTATTTTCACTGGATTATTGGACTGAGTGAACTATGCATGTTCACTAGATGATTGTACTGTGTGAACTATGTATTTTCACTGGATTATTGGACTGAGTGAACTATGTATTTTCACTGGATTATTGGACTGAGTGAACTATGTATTTTCACTGGATTATTGGACTGAGTGAACTATGAATTTTCACTGGATTATTGGACTGAGTGAACTATGAATTTTCACTGGATTATTGGACTGAGTGAACTATGCATGTTCACTGGATGATTGGACTGAGTGAACTATGTATTTTCACTGGATTATTGGACTGAGTGAACTATGTATTTTCACTGGATTATTGGAGTGAGTGAACTATGAATTTTCACTGGATTATTGGACTGAGTGAACTATGCATGTTCACTGGATGATTGGACTGAGTGAACTATGCATGTTCACTGGGTGATTGGACTGAGTGAACTATGTATTTTCACTGGATTATTGAACTGAGTGAACTATGTATTTTCACTGAATTATTGGACTGAGAGAACTATGAATTTTTGCTGGATTATTGGACTGAGTGAACTATGCATGTTCACTGGATGATTGGACTGAGTGAACTATGTATTTTTCACTGGATTATTGGACTGAGTGAACTATGTATTTTCACTGGATTATTCAACTGAGTGAACTATGTATTTTCACTGGATTATTGGACTGAGTTGAGTTGACAATGGCAATCCAGAACGTGGACCTGTGGAACCAATGCCAGCAGACTCCAGGTGTGACTGACATCGCACTGAGAAAATGGAGGTGGATGGGGCACACATTTCGAAGAGGGACCACGAACGCCAGCATCGCATTCGAGTGGAAACCACCGGACGGCAAGCGAGCCCGCGGCCGTCCCCTACACACTTGGCGCCGGAGCGTGGAGTGCGAGCTGCGAGCGGCGGGACTGAGTTGGAGTGCGGCCAGGGAAGTCGCGGCAAACAGGAAGGCGTGGCGGGAGCTTGTGCAGGCCCTGTGCACCAGTGGGATGCCATAGGATGACAACATTGGACTGAGTGAACTATGTTTGTTCACTGGATTACTGGATTGAGTAAACTATGTATGTTAACTAGATTATTGTACTGAGTGAACTATGTATGTTCACTGGATTATTGGGCTGAGTGAACTGTGTATGTTCGCTGGATTATGGGACTGAATGGACTGTTTATCTTAACTGGATTATTGTAATGAATGGACTGTGTATGTTAACTGGATTATTGGAATGAATGGACTGTGTATGTTAACTGGATTATTGGATTGAATGAACTGTGTATTTGCAATGACAGAATTGATAGACGTGTTGCTTGGTTGAATATATGTTTATTACTACTAAAGACTTATGACTAACTTACATTATATAATGGCAAGAGGGGGACGAGATGCACTCACACTACACTACACCTTCCCCCTTTGCAAATAAAAAAATATTTATTCTTAACATATTTTTTAAACAAAATATTATTAATTAATCTTATCATTTAACTACTATATCAATAAGAATGGACTATCGAATAAAAATGTATCTATGTAATGAAACTTAACTATTATACTTAATTAAATCTATTAGTAAAATCCGGGTTTGTCGAACAAATCGTAGGCCAAACGATTTGCTGCGTAATCACACATTCAAGTAAATTTTTAAAGATATGTCAAAGTACTGTTAATATATTTTTTCTTAATTTTCACTTGCGCAATATTGATTAACATTTTTATCACTTCATTTGTATTTTATAATATTTTGTCTTACATTTGCATCATATAATATAAAAATAGCTGTGGACAACCTTGCTTCCTCCTCAAGTCATTTTTTTTTATAAATCTTCGTCAAGGTATACTAATAACTTCATCGGCCGCCCTTTTACATAATATAATTATTCATTACATGATACAATTCATTCATTTCTTTTCCTTACAAGGTACAAATATTTTTACTATATTTCATTTATTTATTCCATTCATTTACTTATTCTACAGTCTCTCTCTTTTAACACTATTTTGGTGTCCAATTTTCTTCACGAAGGGTATTCAACCGCGTCATGATCAGATAAAAAGGATTCAGAGATCTGCTTTGTACCTTGGTGTACCTTGTATGACTTTTTATACTGCATTCAAAAACCTTCCGTTATTCTTACATTCCATATTTAGTTATCAATTGGTAAATAATCGAAATAACATTTGAGTGATCAAGTCAAATGTACATCAAAAACTTATCAATTGAAACTACCTTTCTACAAACTGCTTTTCATAAACTTTCAAATCAATCATACTAACTTTGCCTACATTCCATTACCTTTATAAATTATAACAATCACGTCACCTTACCAGCTCAATCATACCACACACAGCGATCACTTAATAGAATTCTTCATGCCATATATGTATGCAACGCTATCACTTCCATCGCCCCGTACCAAAACATACGCAAATATCAGCCTAGCAACAAACATCCGAGAACACATTCCTTTACCTATATTCTTAGTTTCATACTTCAGTAAACCTCACTTTCATGTTTTTCAATAATATCAATTCATTTGACTTTACTAACAGATTTCCTTTCATTTCCACCATGCTTATTTAAGACTTTCTTTAACAATACACCACAATAATCCACTTCTTTTCTTTGACAGCATGAAAATTATTTTGAAAAACAACATTACTTTATCACAAATACTACATAGCTCAGACTGGCTAACAAAATATTTAATACAAACATTTTTTTTATGTAACATAGTTCACATCGTATATCTTACTATATTATTCTAGCATAGTAACTATCTTTTCAATGTTAATTTAAAATTATTCGTAAGCGCACTAAGAATAGTAGAATGATATTATATTGTTACAGTAACAAATGATGATTATACAATTTCCAATTACTAAAAAAAATAATTGAATTAATAAAATTGACCTAAATAATGACACTACTTCTACTTCTAATTTAATAAATAGGAATGATAAACTAATTTAAAAATAAACTACCGATAAAACTAAACCTTAATGCAATTTCACTTTATTCACACACGGACACAATTAATATTCTTATAATTCAGCCACTGAAAGGTTTTCTTGCCAATGAAAGACATCCATATGAGGGTCACTTCATCTGAGATACGTCAGCTAGAGTCCATACTGGTGTGTTTGGGATATTCTTGTGGGATTTTCCTTTTCTTTATAATGATGTTTAAATTAGTGATGTAACGAATATTCGCATTTGCATTCGCATTCGCGAATATTCGCCTTTTTTTCTATATTCGCATTCGCATTCGCATTCGTGAATATCTTTTGAATAAATTGCGAATATGAAATTGCAAAAACATAGAATGTTCCATCAATTAGATTGATGGATGTAAACGAAACCAGAGAGGTGTGCCAGGATCGTACAAAGTGGCGATCGAAATTCTCTGCCTACCCCAATGGGAACTAACGGCGTGAGTATATGTATGTATGTATGTATAGAATGTTATGACAATATTAGGTAAATTTTAATGAAACAAAATAGTTTTATTACTTATGTTTTCTTTTTAACTGTAAAACGTTCGAACTTAACATCTTTTTCTTTTTAGATTTTACATAATATAACATCATTTAAATCTTTTTGTTCATGAAAACCTCATGTGGGGCTTATTACTAATAAATAAAGAATAAATAAAGGAAAGAAAAATTTCGACACAGGCGGGGATCGAACCCGCGACCTCGGGTAAACGCCCCGGACGCTCTGCCAACTGAGCTACCGTGTCAGTTGGCTGCCAGTGCGAAATTCCTCTATCCTTTATTTCTTTTTACACGTTAAAGTAGTGTTTGCGTTTCCTACCTCCAAATTTACGTGTAAAAAGAAATAAAGGATACTACTTTAACGTGTATAAAGAAATAAAGGATAGAGGAATTTCGCACTGGCAGCCAACTGACACGATAGCTCAGTTGGCAGAGCGTCCGGGGCGTTTACCCGAGATCGCGGGTTCGATCCCCGCCTGTGTCGAAATTTTTCTTTCCTTTATTTATTCTTTATTTATTAGTAATAATCCCCACATGAGGAATTCATGAACAAAAAGATTTAAATTATGTGATAGTTAGGCGTTTTCAACATTTGCATTCTATCTGAAAAGGTAGACAAGTGGCCGTCCGAATTAGTTAAAATTCGGAGGTAGGAAACGCAAACACTACTTGAACGTGTAAAAAAAGAAACAAAGGATAGAGAAATTTCGCGCTGGATGCCAACTGACACTGTAGCTCAGTTGGCAGAGCGACGGGGGCGTATACCCGAAGGTCGCGGGTTCAAACCCCGCCAGTGTCGAAATTTTTCTTTCCTTTAATAACATCTTTTATTTTATGACTACTTTAACGTGTAAAAAGAAATAAAGGATAGAGGAATTTCGCACTGGCAGCCAACTGACACGGTAGCTCAGTTGGCAGAGCGTCCGGGGCGTTTACCCGAGGTCGCGGGTTCGATCCCCGCCTGTGTCGAAATTTTTCTTTCCTTTATTTATTCTTTATTTATTAGTTATAATAAAACATCTTTTTCTACATATTTTTCTTTATAAGATTTTGTTCTTAGAAAAAAAAATCATACCTTTATTTTCTTTTTAAAAACTGAACAACATACACTTAACTGCAGCTTACTTAGCCGCAGTAGCGCTGCGCGCGTCTTGCGCCCTACTTTGGATCATAGACAAACGGCGCCAAATTTGAAACCTATATATTCGCATTCGCATCCGCATTCGCGAATGTCAACAACATATATTCGCATTCGCATTCGTATTCGCGAATGCTTAAAAACTGACATTCGTTCCATCTCTAGTTTAAATGTTTGTGGTTGAAATAACTTTTCTCCAGTATGATTATAGGTTTCACCTTAAACGGATATTAGTTGGTGTGGTCACTCGAAATGTTTTAATTAGCACTTATAGTATTTCTCTTAACACTTGTTATTTTCAAAGTTATTATAATTTAACTTCAACACTTAATAAAAAACATATTTCTGTACTCGTGCGCAGCGCAACCGCGTGGCTGCACTGGCAGGGTCGCCATGCAATGATGTAATAAAGAGGCGTGTTTGCTGGTTGAATATAGGTTTATTACTGCTAAAGACTTATGACTAACTTACATTATATAATGGCAAGAGGGGGACGAGATGCACTCACACTACACTACATTATTGTAATGAATGGATTATTGTAATGAATGGACTGTGTATGTTAACTGGATTATTGGAATGAATGGACTGTGTATGTTAACTGGATTATTGGATTGAATGAACTGTGTAGGTTCACTGGATTATGGGACTGAAAGAATTGTGTATATTTATTCGATTATGGAACGGAGTTGTCTGTGTATTTTCAAATTAATAAATAAAACTGAATGAACTTGCTATGTTAACCTGATTAAACTGGACTTGACCAAAGTACGAGTTAATGAAATTAGGATGTTGTACTATCTGAATTTTGACTTATGGATCAGACATCTATTCCGAGGAACTAGGATTTCAGATATGCGACCCCACGAGGATAACGAGGGGACTCCTCCAGGAACTCTCCCGAGAAATCAATTGAGGAGGAAAAGAAGTAGAAGATCTCCTTTTACATCTTCTAGTGAAGAGGATAGAACGCCGCATAAGGCGCGAATGATATCAAGCCGTTAGAGTGCTGAGGATGTGCTACTTGCAAGTTTCAAAGGAGAGTACAACACTTCAGTAGGAATTAAACCACAGAATTAGCCAATCACTGATACCTACTGATCCAAGCTTTTTATTCAGCAATGGATGGTTAATTTTAACGAATTCACTGGCAAATTCTATCTAAATTTCATCAATTTGGAGGCCAGCATCGACTATGTCCGAGGGTTTATTGATATAGCTGACTCAATTAGATTCGACCGGTCGCCCTTTTCTGAAACCGTGTTGTGATGTATTTAGTGATACTTAATATATAATGTATTTTATTGTGTAATAATGAGGCAGATTATTTTCATTTAAATAGTAAGAAAAACAAGGGAGAAACGGGTCTATGGTTCGATACAACAGATAAATCACCTTTCTTGTGAATAGGTATAAATCGTGCTCTTTTCCATTGATTAAGAAACTGTCCGTCTCGTAAAGAACGATTGAATATAATACAGATAGGGAAAGATAAATGTTTTGCACAACAATTTACGAAGAGAGGGTAGATGCCGTCTGTACCAGCATTTTGATAAATGTTTAACTTACTAATGTACTTACTAATTTCATTTTCGGTGATAAAAATATTTGTATTGTTTGTGACGTATGAAGATGACAAACTGTTCAAAATTGGATCATTGTTGTCAATATTGTTATTATTCTAATTGGAGCAATGGGTTGAAAATAGACTACTAATTTTTTGTGCATTAGATCCAGTTTCATTATTAAGATGCAGCTCGGCTGAAATTGCTAAAGAACCTTTACGTCTTTAAAAAAATATATCTAAAAGGAATTTAAATGAGTTTTGATTTATGATTCAAGTATATTTTTATAATCTCTATAGCACTTATCCATAAGTTTGTGGCATCTATTACGTATAATATCGTATTCAAGTTTATCTGTAGGATTTTATATTTATAACATCTACTTCGAATCTTGTTTACTCAGTGAGAACCCGAATCAGTGTAAACTATACCAGGAGGATACTTTGACATCTTTCTGCTCCGTTTAGGAACAAATTCATCATGACTGAATGTAAAGTATCATTAAGTAAATTCACCATACTATGAAAACTTTCAAGGAGAGTAAGGTATCCCAATCTATTTCTTCTTTCTTCAATTCTAAATTTATTTTATCATAGTCAGCCTTGAAAGTATTTGACAAGAAATAAGATATATTATAGAAAAGAATCAACCTTCTGCTTGGTTAGATATAATTCTAATTGGTCTCCTGCTACTCAGTACAAGGTTGGCGACTTAGTGATGATTGTGCGAAATAATTTTGTCAATGACGCGAAGAGTACCAAATTATTGGTCATTCTAAGATTTTGAAAGTTCTCGAGAACGATCGTTAAAGGGTTACTGACGGTCCAGGTTTTTGCTTAAAGAGGTAATACGGAAATATTAAAATCATAAAAAAGAGGCATTACGGTTCTGTCAATTGCCTTTGTAGAATTAGACCGTGTGTATAAAAGCCTTAGAAATTCAGAATAGCGATCCTAGTAGTTCAGATACTTGCAGTGACAGTGACAATGACTGATATAATACCCTTGCCATACCTTGTTTGGTATCTATTTAACAAGTTGAATAATTACATTATGTATTAAATATACATTAACTTAATCCTATATAAAATTATCTGATTGTAAATTGTTCATAGTAAAACTTGTTAATATAATACACTTTTTTTTTAAACACTCGCGGTTTGTAGACATTATATATAATAATCGGGATTAACCAACGAAGATTTTTAAATCACTTTCGTGGTATGATTCTTAATTTAATGTTTTTTTAAACTAAAATAATTATTATTAAAATAAGTAAGAAGAAAATATACTGACAGTTAACTCGGGAGCAAACGTAAGTTAATTAGTTAAGATATATTTTTATTTTATTTTCATTTATTTATGAAACAAATAGTCGTAAACATTTTAAATGTGCACATTTATATAAGAAACGATTAGACCTACAGCTTCATAAATTAATATTAAACAATTTCGTATGCGACAGGTAGATACATCAGTAATTTTTATTTTATTTTTATTTTTAGACAGGCTCAACAATTATACAATTAACCTAAATAAAAAATTGGAATAATATCTATGAACAAAAAAAAAAAAGAGATGAATGAATTGAAGTCAAAAGCGAATATCTTAATTTTGTGACAAGAGTTTAAACTGTTACAAAACAGATCAATTTCATAAAATTCTGAGTTATACAAGTTCACAATTCACCAAAAATAAAATTGTTGCAAGTATAGTATATATAGTTTTATGATGCGGAGGGACAAATAACTGTTTATTGCAAGCCATGTCTACTGTCTAGGTATCCTAAATAATATTTTTCTAAATAATATATCCTAATCCTAAATAATATTTTTATTTATGAGTAATCCCCACATGAGGAATTCATGTCAAAAAACATTAAATTATATTTTTCTAAAGTTCTGGAGAGTCAACTTTACTATTGAATAATTTAAACAGGAAACTCAAGTCAAAGAGTGGTTAGTTTATGATTTGAGCGGGAATGGAGATAATAACAATAACCGTAGTAATTATACCAATATTCCAATGTTTTTATAAACTTTTTCTGAACTCTTTCTATTCGTGAAATATGACAGGCGTAAAAGGGACTCCAGATAATACTAGCAAAGTCCAATATTGAGCGCACATAACTAAAGTAAAAAAAATAATAATAATAAAATAATGTAAGTTTTTGAACGGTTTTGATATATCTACGCAAAATAAACACAAGTTATTTATATGTTTTTTTTTTTACTATATAATCGATATGACAAATAAAAGATATTTTAGAATCCATTACGATTACCAAGTCACGTATTGATGTTACTCTTTTGATTTATATATACTATTCAAACTGTACTCATGTTCAATAAAGCTATGTTTTCTTGTAAATGTTATTACAATGCTTGTGAACGGCTCTTTAAATAAGAAATGATCCATCGAAGCACATCCCCATGTATTCCTATATTTAATAATTTTATGGCCATGAAATAATGTATCTTATCACACGCTTTAGAAAAGTCGGTGTACATAACATTAACTTGTTGCCCTTTGTCCATGGCATCTATGAGGTAGTTAGTGAAGAATAGCATAGTGAATAGTGATTCGACTGAACGCCCCTTAGAAAATCCATGTTGAGAGGGAGAGATATGATTTATGTAAAGCATTCATTATTAGCTGGGAGACAATCTGTTCAAATATTTTTGCAAAAATGTTACGTTTGGATATAGGTCGATATTGTGTAAAATCATTTATGATATAAATTTTTCGAATCGGTGTTTAAGGCCTTTTCAAATTATTAAAAATTCTGCCACTAGCTTGCATTTACATATATGAAGTGTGTGTTTTTGTAAAGAGTAATAAATCACTTTTTAAGAATATGCCACTAACAAGGAGTGATAAGACTTAATATAAAATTTAAAGACAAATTAGCAATGCCAGATCTGAGACAGGCTTTAAATAGGAAAAGTATACTATATATGTCGTGCAGAATTTATAATAAAATACCTAAATACTTTAAGAATTTTCCTATAATATTATTTAAAAGAAAAATATTTCAATGGCTAATGGAAAAATGTTTCTATAGTGTTAAGGACTTATGAAATGACGAAGAATAATATTTAATTTTAATGTTGACATGTTTTTATGTTCTATTATAATTCAGTTTTCGTTTTGATATGTTTAAATTGATTGAAAGGTAATATTTTTTTTTTATGTAGTCAACATAAAGGATGATGATGTCTCTGTGGCATAGGGTTATATTTTATTTTATGTGTATATTTTTCACTGACTTCAATTTATGAAGTACATTTAGAGTTATGAACATTAATTTTATTAATTAATTAACAATACTGCATGATGACATTTCTATGAATTTCAATAAAATGACTTAGTTAAACTATGTACTAATGTCGTACACTCGAAAGAGTAGATTGTGACAGTCACTATTACAAATTTATGTAACATATTTTGTTGTATACACAATCATGACAAGAAAATGGTTTCAATGGTTTCCTGTTTTTAAATAGACGGAAATTTTTCAAATTTAATTGACAAGTTGTATATGTATGTAAGAATATAGTAATTAATATTTGTGCTAATGCTAAGATGAATTGAATGTAATGATTTCTTTTGTATTTTGTTTTTGTGTGCGCCAGGAGGCAGCACTCTGTAGGATGGCCGAATGTAATGATTCTTGTTAAAATATATTGTAATGATTTCTTTGAAAAACATATATTATTAATTCATGTTGATTTTTAGTATGAGTACCTTTTGTTAATCAGTTTTGTAAAGTGTTTCACCTCAACTTCCGTTTAAAGCAACCAGTTTTGTAAAGTGTTTCACCTCAACTTCCGGTTGAAGTGACTGTTTTCGGTTTGACAAGTAATGGGTGGGGACGAGGTCGGCTTTTGAGGCGGGACATTATTTTTATTCATTCTATTGTGCATTCTATCGTTAGCAGGAGTGAAGTAAAGACGTTTAGTCAAAGTTACTGCCCGTAATTATAGTACAAATAGTTAATTGTTAGTTGTAATATATTTTATATGACCAAGTGGAAATAAAGTCAGTGTTCAAGAATTGGAGTTTCTTTATACACGGTTGTCTAAGACATCAAATAAGTACATATATCATAGTAATAAGTGAACCACGAGCGCTATTTTAGCTTCACTATATACATTAGAATAAGATGACAGTATAAATACTAATAGTATAAGATCCCGCTGCTAAATCTCTACGTTCATTTCGTATTGAGTCACACACATTTCAACATAAGTTTATGAAAAGGATAATACACTGACAAGACGCAGCCAGGCAAAAGTGGCCGCAAGTAATTTTAATTTAATAAACGTTTAAATTTTAGTTACAAAAACTTCCTAAGTATAAAAATAGTAATGTCGTTTCTCTTTATAACTCTAGCTATAATACCTCAATACTACAATTTAAAACGTACTTACTTTATTGTTCCTACCTATATTGAAGAAGTCCGTGGCCGAGAGGATAGGTGACTAGCTTTTCGGTCTGGAGGTTGCGGGTTTGATCCCCGCTGAGAGCAACATTTATGTGATGAGCATAATTATGTGTATTATATTATATTAAATACATCCCATAATACAAGTGTTTCTTAGTTTGGGGTAACTTGATCTGTGTATAATATGTCCGAACGTGATTGTAATTTTACTCCAACAAAAGAGTAAATAAAATTATTTAATTCCTAGTATCAAATAAGTATTGTCATTTCTTACCTTTTATAACTCTAGCTATAATATCTCAATACCACAATGACGAACCAATCAGAATAAGTGTAGGCGAGCAATCAGAAATCAGCCAATCAGCATTAAAGAAGTACAATCTTACTAAACAAACTAGTTTTTTTGCAAAAAACCTAGTAAGATTAGAAAATATTATAACCGTTGTCTAATTATCCGAATTTTTGCAAAATCCCTAGGTTTTTTGCAAAAAACCTAAACATCAAATCATCCTACGACATATATAAAGAATATAAAAATCCATAGGTGCCATATCGTGAAGTTAAAATAGCGCTCGTGGTTCACTTATTACTATGATATATGTACTTATTTGATGTCTTAGACAATAAGTGTGTGTGCAAAGTTAAAAAGTTACTCGTACTAGCTATGCAGTACTATATCAATGCATCAGTACTACACTTATATATTCATTACGCGAGTTTTGTATGACAGTAGCGATAAAAAAATTAAAAAAAGAAAAGGTTAAAAACTAGGGAAACCAAACTTTGAATATCACCCATCAAATTTCTTCTCCTTCTTAACCTTCCAACTAACTCAACAATCAATATCCCTAATCTCCCGGAACACTTTCTCCGAATGCTGCCGTTATGATTAATGTATAAAGACGTGACAGAAATAAAAACCAAAAGAGTAACAGATTACAATTTATTTTAAAGTAGCAACTGAAATATTCATAAGTAAAACTTAATTATTTGAACATATTAAGATTTCACCCAACACATCTCCATAATATACATCAAGGTTGGGTGTTGCAAATAAAAAGTTAACAAACTTATTGTTAGTTTAAAATAAGGACTGGATTCGTTTTGAGGCTATGACATTATCCTGAATAATATGTATGCAAATATACAACGCTTTTGAATAAGTGGAGTAGAAATGGATGGATAACATGGGATTAGAACTATTGAGGAAAAAATAAGTACTTTTACTTTCTACAAAACTTTCTTAATTTTGATTCCTAGAGTAGAGATTTAATATGTATTTTATTGAATCAGTATGAGATCTACCCCTAAATTTCCCTGACTGATGTGTTAAGGAGAGAGGCAACGAATCCTTTGTCATATGATATATCACTGGCAATATAGGAGAGTGATTTAACGTACAAAAATAAAGTATTTATAATAATAATGCATAAGGTTAAATTTTTTATTCACACTGTTCATTCAACAGGCTCGTCATTGGTTATTTTTTTATAATAAAGTAAGGATAAAAAATAAATCAATTATTCAGTTTCACTCTTAATAATTCCATTAATCAGTTAAGCGACTCGGACTCAATAATAAAACTAAAATTATCTCATGATAAAGGAGCAAAAGTTTAAACACCTAAAATTAGCTTAACTTTTTAAGGGGGCCATCTTTTTCTATTGAATCTATAACGTACAATAAGTCTGGCAGTAACATGCATTATTCACGTGAAATGGCAATAGAGGAAAATTTTCATAGGATAAAATATGAAAAATAAATGTAAAGCATATAAAATCAGGTATACTGAATATCAATAAAACGAAAGAAGTAATTAACAGGCATTACAATGGTTCAGGATAATGCCATAATGCTCTAATTAAATTCCCATTGCAAAATAATGAAATGGTAATATTCTTATATCCCAAAAGGGTTAATCATTAAAAATATAATTACAGAAGCCTTCACTTAGCATAACATCTAAACAATTAACTACTTTATACACTTAACCTATATTATACGAATCTGTAGCTAAAATTCTGTGAAAAGTATTCCGTCTTACAAAAGTAACGTTCATGTAAATTCACAACTTAATTATTTATGGAACTTAATCATCATTTATTCTGTACTACTTTAAACAACTTTATGTACTATAAAAGTTCAATCTTACATCACATTAATATACAACTTACTTAGTAATTTAAAACTTAATGTTAATAGTTATGAAATAGCTGCGATATCTCCTTTCTATAATATATGTATCAGTTTTCTATGGCAATTCTTCCATAATATGTAACTTGACTAAGCCATTAGAAAACAGATCATTGTCAATACTTTTTATACCAATACTTCTTCATATACAATACTAGTAACACTAAATCATGTATTAAAAAAATAGGAAAAGGATCACAAATCAAAATATTATGAATTTTACTGAAAACAATATTCAGTATGTTATGGAAATTATGAAATAATGCTTTTAAGAAATTAACACATTTCCAAAGTCCAAATATGTCTTGCCTCGATAGAAGAGTAAGGGGTGTTACAAAAGTCAATTAATCAAGCAATTTTATTACACAACAAAAACTAGAAACAAAGTCATGAATCTGTTGCATTGAAATACATATACTCACGACGATAAATCCCAAAAAGGGGTAGCCAGAGCTTTAGAGCAAAAAACAAGTAACTAAGTGGTCGAGTAACCACTTTAATATCATTTACCGAGACCCATATAGAAGAGAATAGAATAACTCTTTATTGCACATCAAACACAAATAAAAAAAGATCAAACAGTCTACAGTGAGGTACAATTGGCGGTCTTTGCACATCAAACACAAATAAAAAAAGATCAAACAGTTTACAGTGAGGTACAATTGGCGGTCTTATCGCTATAAGCATATATTTGTAATTTACCCAAAATATGCTCTTGAATGATGGCTCTCATGCAGACAATAATCATAAATGAATGACAAGTATCTCCAATTTAAGAAAAATTTGAAATTCAGAACCAATGCCTTATATGCAAGATGTTATTTTGCTGTATAGTGTCGGCTTAGAACAGCACTACCCCATTTCTTCCGGTGGGTGTACATAAAAGGCGACTAACGGTATTAGGATTTTTAAAGGATTTTGGGCAATGCGGTTGGAGACCCATCACCAACAACCTTTATTTCACTATCTTTTCCCGACGCAACTTTCAAAAGTGGCTGAGGAACTTCAAGTTCCTTAGCTCTGGCTACCCCTTCTAGGGATTTATAGCCGTGAGTATATGTATGTATGTATGTATGTTATTTAGACATTAAACAGAGGTAAAGTTCGTAAATATGTATGACGTAATCTGTCAATCTAGTGAACTGAATTTGAAAATTCATTCAGCAATAAAAAGATATCATTCCTGATTTACAGACAATGTATTACATCAAACAAACAAACAACTTTTTCATAATAGATATTATAAGTTTTGATATTCATAAAAAGTAAAGCAATGTTGCTAGTTTATTTATCTGTACATACGTACCTATAAACACGGCAATAAATCTCAAAAAGGGGTAGCCAGAGCTTCAGAGCTAGAAACTATTCAGCCACTTTTGGAAGTTCTTCATTTATCTGTGTGAAACCAAAAAGCTTGGCTAACACAATGAAAGTGCCAATGGTTAAAGAATGCAAGCATCTTTAAGGAAACTTAAATGTCTCAATATCAAGGCCTATTAACCCTTTATAAGGTTCTGGTCATATATTGGACACCATAATTTCAACCTTACCTACCTTCAAATAGAATTGAAATACAATGAATTTTTTATCATACATCTCCCTTATAAAGGGTTAATATTCTTTATATGCTGTTTCCTTTCTAAATGCCTCTGTAACACCCCTAGGAATTTCATACATCAGAAAGACGCTTACAATGACTCTTTATGAGAGCCAATGTCTATCAATTTTTTTTTATACATGGTTTCCTTTTCAATACAGAAAATGGTCAAAACTATCACTTATTTAAAATAATTACTATTATTAGTTACACTTAAGGTATTGGTAATGTCATAGGAGATATCAGCAATGTCAATTATTTGGATGGTAATATTAAGTGCTATTTACAGAGACAATTTTGAGTTTCTTGGACCGAGGCGTGGGCTCTTCTCCATCAGAACTATCTGTATCATGGGAGCTGTCTTCAGACTTGATACCAAGTTCATGGGCATCCATGTAGTTACCGGTAGCTCTGGCTTTTTCCAAGGTACGAACTGAAAATTTAAATATTCTTATTTAACTTTTATGAATGAGAATATCTAATTGTACGTATTTCTGTATTTTATCTGCAATTACATTGGAAGGGACATTTGGCCTATGATCTAAAGATGTACATGTTTGAATCAGCCTAAAATAGCAAGGGTGAATAATATAAAAAAAAATGTGTTTTTTTAAATGTTATCAGACATATAATACTGAATCATTTATAACCCTGATCTTGGTTATATTGGGATATTATTAATTTTAAGCTTTATCAAAAACTTAGATATTTTTTACTTCAACTCAACCTCTTACACCAGTTGAAAGAAACTTAATTCAAACTTGTTTTTAAAAAAAAATATCAGGGCAATATGACATGAAAGCAAGTATGTTAATACTTTAAGTCTAATTTGTATTACATTTGCTGTAAAATCTCAAAATATTACTTTTAGATGTTAAAAATATTATTATCATGCTTATACCACAGGTAGCCTTCTTAATCTCTAGTAATTTCTACTTACTTTGCGTTTCAAGAATAGTATTCTGTCTCCTCAAATCATCAATATCCTGTTGATGGGAGTTGTTTTTCCGCCGCATGAACTGAATGTACTCTGCGGCTTTTTTCAGGATCTGTGCACGACTGGCCTGCAAAGCCAACATTCGACATGGAAATTACTGACTAGAAACATTTATTGCCTTTGAAAATATATCTGGGTAACATAAAATAGAAACTACCTAAGTACACATATTCATAACTATATTTATATATAAATAAAGAATAAATAAAGGAAAGAAAAATTTCGGCACAGGTGGGAATCGAACCTGTGACCTCCAGTATACGCCCCGAGACGCTCTGCCAATTTAGCCACCATTTCAATGGCTACCAGCGCGAAATTCTTCTATCTTTTATTTCTTTTACACATTTAAGTAGTGTTAGCGTTTACTACCTCTGAATTTTTAATATTTCAGAAACATTATCGCGAATGTCGGGGTGTATACCCAAGGTCGCGGGTTAGATTCCCGTCTGTGTCAAAATTTTTCTTTCCTTTATTTATTTGTAATAATCCCCACATGAGGTTTCCATGGACAAAAAGATTTAAATTATATTTATATAATATTTATATTGATATATCCTTGAGAGAGAGATAGCTAAGCTTTAGATTTTTAAAAATTCAACCACTCTTTGAATGGAGTGGAGAAAAGATGATGAAGTGTTGGCAACCTGTTCCTAGCCACATCTCCCAAAAACTTGTCTAACCCTTTATAAGGTGGGGGCCGAATAGTTGCCACAATAACTTTGACCTAACCTACCTTCAAATAGAAGTTAAAGACAATGAATTTCTGATCATACTTCTTCTTCAAAAAGGGTTAAAAGCTACAAAACCTTTACTATAAATGAATGCAACATAAAAATAAATTATTTTGTAAACTTGAAGTAGCATCAGTTATATCAATAATTATAATAATATCCATCCCAGCCAATTAAAATTTAGTGAATGGGAGGGATCAATCACTTACATCTAAGCAACTCATAGTATGGAAATTGTCTGACACACTTTAGAACCATTACTCAAATCTGTCAGAATAATCATCAGCCACATGTAAAATGTCACATACACAAAAAAAAAATATCTTTCCCCTACACAAATAATAAAAAAATGTATTCAAAAACCTACATAACAAATTTCCATCACTAAGAAAAGTTACATATGACTTTCACAACCCTACACCATCCCCTTAGTTGTTGTTTGGAATTTCTGTAATTCTCTACTTAGTGCTCAGTTTCTTGGTATAGGCTGTGCATTAAATCTAAGTCAGTAAGTTTTGTTTTTTAGATTTAGTTAAAATAATACATAACCTGTTATCTCCTTGAAGCATCAGCCTTTAACCACATTTGAAGGTGAAAGTCTGGTTTTTATATTTTATATGAGAGTTATATAACATGTTATTAGGCTGATTTAACCAAATAAGTACAAAATGTTTGTGTAACATCTATCAAAATGTTACAATAACAAATTGAAAAACATATTGGAAGTAAACTATTAACATTATTACATATACAAAACAAAACAATGGTAAGACAGAATGCTCTTAAAAATGACAAATAATGAAAATAACTATAAGTTCATTATTAGATGAATATTATCTGAATAGAAAATCATTTTTTATACCATGTTTTCATATTCAAAGTCATATCAACTAAATCAACATTGAACATTATGTGGAAATATCAAGTAAAGATAATATATATTATCTTTACTATTATTAACATAAATATTTTAAAATAACAAGTAAATTGCATTGGTATTCACAACATTAAAGTAGGGTAACTTCAGACAAGCACAACACAAATATAGTACAATGCCTGAAATAAATTTGGATTATGACTTGAAAAATAACTTACCACTTTCTCTCCTTGAAGGGCGGGTACAGCATCTCTTAAGGACGTGAAACTATCTTTTATATGATCTCTACGTTTTCTCTCTAGAGCATTATGATGAGCTCTTTTTTCAGCCTAAAACATTTAAATTAGAATCAATGTTTCTGTATCTAAGAATAAATTATAACCTCTAAATTACAAACACCACTCACTTGGGAATAGTATCCTCCACTACCAGCGTTAGATCTACTATTTGTGCGTGAGTCTGAATCATTTTCAGCCTGAAACCAAATTTCCACCCAACATTAGTATCAATGAAATCTCTTCTGATAAACAATGTCAAACAAAATATGGTAAACATTTACATCGCTTTCAATATCGATATCGCGATCGTCGTCACTCATTGCGCTTTGAGGATACATCCGGAAGAACTTTGTGACACAGTTCCACTGAAAAAATGTAATCCTAATAATAGTAGTCACCATCCATGGAAAAATAGGTACTTCTAAAAAACTAAAAACGCACACAATACGCACAAGAGCGTGACAGTATTTTAATTACGCGACAGAATTCGCTGAAGTTTACGTCGCAACTTTTAACAAGTCATAAAGTGCGATAATACACGAGTGCAACAGAGACAGAAACATATAATCTTTTGACGTCTCAAAACGGTCGGGTAATATTTAGAGGTCATTCTAAAACACGTTCATAAACCATAATTATTGATAACACAACCTGTAAATTTTTGCAATGTTTTGTTACTTTAAATCCAATTTAGTAAATTTTTATATAAAAAAAAGACCTAATAGTTTTTTTGAACTCTGAATGCGTTTATAAACATTAAATCAAGACCACATAATGTTATATTGAAAGTTTTTGAATGTATTTTAAGTTAACAATGGCAATGCTAAAGCTGGGTTGACATTGATGGCAGACTATACTCTGATTTTTAATTCCGTAGAATTCTGACAGCTGTAATTTTTAACATGTCAGCGGTTGTAAACCTTTTCGGCTGGGCATATTTTTCAATTTCAATACGAGTCTGAATATCTGAGTCATATCATTTTATTTGTTTTAACAAGGTAACAACAACAAATAACAGCCAAAAACTGAGAAAACAATGTGCATTGAAAGAAGTCGAATGATATGACAAGACAAGACAAACGTGAAATAGCGGCAAATAGTGGCACATCTTAAATAATCGCTTAAAGCGATCAGAATTAAGTTACTGTAAAAAGCACAATTCCATGTCTACATCTGGGTATCGTACAATCAAACCAAGGCGAAGGTATGTGTGTACAAACAGTTAAGATAAAATAAGAATACGGAACTTTAAAGTGAATATACACATACTATTAACTTACACTTAGTTCAAAAACTGTAGAGCATATCATATTAATAAAATTACGGAAAATGCGGGAACGGTCCACATAATTAACTAACATCTCCAGTCCTTGTATAAATGTCAGCGCGGCTCAAAAAGAAAAGAAAATTGGTGTTTATTTTTTTTAACAGGTGTTTACTTTGGTGCGCGAAGCGTCTTTGTCGGTGATTTCTTTTGGGGGTGGTCTGTGTTTCTTGCGCACTCTCACGCATTATCATGCCTCAACTACTAAATCCAAAGTCGTTGAAAATTTATGAAACAAAATAACCGCGCTTTTCATTTTGATTTCTGTTAGTTAAATTTTCTTTTAGTCATTTAATTAGTTTTCTTGTATTATTACCAGTTCATTATTTGTATAACTATAATAACACTTGAAAAAAACCCATTTAATTGCACTACATAGTTAAGATGGATACTACTCCGATTCGGGATATCGATGTTAGTAGCACCAACTTTTACGACACTTTGCAAGGTGAGATCGACATTGATATGGCTAGATTGAAAAAATGCCTCGTGATTGTAAAGAGTTTAAGGCGTAAGTCAAACTGATTAAACAATTTTATATGATACACCTAATAAAAACTAATTGTACAAAATAAATATTTAGTTTCAGCAGCTGAGATGGAAGTTGAAACAGCAGCTTTGTACCACGCGGAATTATGGCACGACATTGAAGAACTGAAAGAAATAACTAGTAATAGAGAAAATTCATAAGAATAAAACGTGCATAAAATAAAAATAAAAAGAATGATAAAATTACGTATCTTTTATTTCGTCTCAAGACTATACACGCACAAAGTAGAATAAATTTACATATATATATGTCGGCGGCACCTAATATGGTTGCTCATTTGACTACATGTCGGCGGCACCTAATACAGTTACTGAATTGACTACGTGTCGGTAATACCTAATAGAGTTGCTGATTTGACTCAGTTGACTAAGTGGTAAGAAGCGGAAGGGTGTGGTCACGAGGTAATCGTGCGCCCTCTGATGGAGTTCGGGCAAGGATCATTCTGAGGATGGACAAAGAGTGGGTCGGTTGTGCTCGGAACCGTCATACGTTTCTAATCGGTGTTAACGCAATATAATTTGTACTTAGTTAATTTGTGAATAGTGGCGAAGTTAATTAAAGCTGTGATTATTTATTTCTGTGTCTGATTTGTGATTGAGGAATCATGAATCTACGCCGATCTACCCTGCCGACGTTATCAGAAGCGGGATCTCCCCAACGCCGATTTCGTGAATCGTAATATAAAGAAAGTGACAATAAATGGAAAAGTTTATTTGAAGTGCAAAATCGAAATATGTTAGCCTTTATTGGAGCGTTAAAACCTCTTACAGTGTCCAGTGATAAAGTTACTCTACCGGAATTCGACTCCGAGCTCCTGATGTGCAATTACGGATTCTGTACGGATACGGTTCCATCCACTGCAGGATGGAAGCCTCGTCGTGGCGATGAGCCGCGCGTTAAAAGGATCTGCATCCAATTGGTTATCACAGTGTTACAGCTGTGGAAAAGTTGGACACAAAGCCGATATATGACGGTCTAAGATAAGACCTAAACATCGCTTCTAGTCTAAGCCAGTGAGCGGGAAAATTGCGACGTCATACTCTTTACTAGCCAGTTCATCAAGCTATTGGTGTGTTTCAAGTGTGGAACGACGCGACACGTTGCGTGCCGGTGCAAGAGCGCCACCAGCGCCGGAGGTCAGGTCAGGTACCAGTACTCGCGTCGAGCAGAGTCGACTTTTGCAGTGTAACCACCTTCAGGTACACTGACTCATTCTGGTGAGCAGTTTATTTTTCATTATGATTCCGGTGCCGAATTCTCCTTAGTTAAAGAGAGCGTAGCGTTAAAGATTTGTGGAAACGCAAAAAACAATGTTGTTAATTAACTGGAATAGGCTTGAGTAGTACGTGTTTAGCACTGTACAAATATAGCGTAAGGTGAAGATCTGTGATTTTAGATTTGTATTTTTACTCCACGTTTTGCCAGATATGTACCTGCGTTGTAACATAATGTTAGGTAGAGAAATTTTAGCGCTAGGCTTTGCCGTAAATATGTCTATCTCAAATTTCACGCTCGAAAGTTAAATGTTGAATATAGTTCTCAAGTAATCATAGCGTCTGAAATAAATTTAGCACAAGTTGATGCGATGTTAGTGACGCTGCAAAAAGCGAGATGCTAGGTATTTTAAAAATAGAAAGTTATCTTATTGTAGGTTTTTCCACTATACGAGTTGATGAAAATTCGTTCACGCCGGATGAACGGCGGGTTATAAGAGCTAAGGTCAATGAACTTTTACAAGCTAACATAATTAGGCGAAGTGGTTCCCCATTTTTCTAGCCCTGCGTTATTAGTAAAGAAACGTAATGGTACCAATATGATGTGCGTGCGTAGACTATCGCGAACTAAATAGTAATACAGTGCCCGATTAGTTTCCTGTACCTTTCATATCAGATTTAATTGCGTGATTAAACGGCGCGAATTTCTTTTTATTCTTTGATTGTACTAGTGGATTTCATTTGATTCCCGTTTCGAGTACCGATCAATCTATTGAGGGTTTTGATAAGCACAAGGCTAAATTCACTAGGTTTTCTGTCGGTGATTTTCTATTAATGCAAAAACGAAGAACGAATTCAGACAAAATTAAACGCATTATGTAAGGGTTCCTTTGGAATAGTAGAAGTTTAAGAAGGATATAGGTACACTTTAACGGCTTTGGACAGTTACAATAGGCTGTAAAAATAGAGCCATGACATGATAGTTTTAGAAAAAGCCAGAGAGGTTTGACCCGTTGGGTTCTGAATCTTTATTGAATGAGTTGAGTTAAGTTTATAAATTTTCTTAGTTCTGATTGTAGGTATAATCTGTCTTTTGTAAGACATTTGATAAATTGTAGTGGTCACTGAGATGACCAAGTATGAATATAGGGGCTTTAGGGTCACTGGGATGACCGCTGAAGATGTGTTTTGGGGTCACTGGGATGACCACTAAAAATGTGTTTCGGGGTCACTGGGATGACCGCTGAAGATGTGTTTTGGGGTCACTGGGATGACCACTAAAAATGTGTTTCGGGGTCACTGGGATGACCGCTGAAGATGTGTTTTGGGTCACTGGGATGACCACTAAAGATGTGTTTCGGGGTCACTGGGATGACCGCTGAAGATGTGTTTTGGGGTCACTGGGATGACCAACTCTGATTTTTCGCTGTCACTGGGATGACCGTTAATGATATGGGTTAAGGTCACTGGGATGACCTGACTGTTTGATCACTGGGATGATCTGTTTGTTTGATCACTGGGATGATCTGTTTGTTTGATCACTGGGATGATCTGTTTGTTTGATCACTGGGATGATCTGACTGTTTGATCACTGGGATGATCTGTTTGTTTGATCACTCTATGAACCATAAATGCGAACACTTATTAGTGACTTTTCTTTAGTGAGGATTGTTGTAATAACTTTTTGTGTGTGAGTTCCTGAAAAGCATTTAAGTAATAAAGTATTTTTTGTTTGAAATTGAACAATCCTCATTGAGGAAGTCAGTATTTTGGACAAGTGGTATTGCCATCTGATATTGTTTCAGATGCCGAGTAACACACGAGGACGTGTGTCTTGTCAGGATGGCCGTGTCGGCGGCACCTAATATGGTTGCTCATTTGACTACATGTCGGCGGCACCTAATACAGTTACTGAATTGACTACGTGTCGGTAATACCTAATAGAGTTGCTGATTTGACTCAGTTGACTAAGTGGTAAGAAGCGGAAGGGTGTGGTCACGAGGTAATCGTGCGCCCTCTGATGGAGTTCGGGCAAGGATCATTCTGAGGATGGACAAAGAGTGGGTCGGTTGTGCTCGGAACCGTCATACGTTTCTAATCGGTGTTAACGCAATATAATTTGTACTTAGTTAATTTGTGAATAGTGGCGAAGTTGATTAAAGCTGTGATTATTTATTTCTGTGTCTGATTTGTGATTGAGGAATCATGAATCTACGCCGATCTACCCTGCCGACGTTATATATAATATACATTTCTAAAACACAGTATGAATATGTACTGAGTTATCACACCAATTTGTCTGTTCTAAAGACATATGTGTGGTTAATTTATCTTGGTTGTTAACGGTGAGGGAAAACATCGTGAGGAAACCCACATGGCTGAGTTGTACTTAGTCATGTGACAGTGTATTCGCACAAAACGGCGATAGCCTGCCCCCTATCACGTGAGTACACTGTCCATGCAAAACGTGGGTACTCTGAACACCAGGTGACAAAGTCACGTGATGTTCAGAAGTATTAGTACCTCTGCCAACCCCTTCGGGGATATTCGGCGTGAACGTTTATGTATGTTATGTATTATGTTATTTTACATTTTGGTTGACTAATTAGGAACTTAATTATTAAAAAAAACAACATCTCGACTGTTACGAAATTTCTCATTGTCTGTTTGATCCGGGAGAGAGATTTTGTTAATACATTATCATAAGTCATTATTACTTATTTTATTTACAATGGAATTGCTATGAACCTACTTTTTGTTAAAACTTCGCTCTGCTTTGCTTCGCTTGGCTCTGAATTATATTTTTATAGAAATAGATTTTAGGCGATGCAGTTGGAGACCCATCACCAGAAACCTTTACAATCCTTTCCTCACTCAACTTGCAAAAGTGGCTGAGGAGTTTCTTAAATCGAAGCTCTGGCTACCACTTACATACATACATACATATACTCACGGCTATAAATCCCATGAAGGGGTAGCCAGAGCTAGGGAATCAGAAATTCCTCAGCCACTTTTGGAAATTGCGTGGGGTGAAAAAGATTGTGAAATAAAGGTTTTTTGTGATGGGTCTCCAACCGCATCGCCTAAAAATCCTTTTAAAGCCCCAATACCGTTAGTCGTCTCTTACCCACCGGAAGAAATGGGGTATTGCTATTCTAAGCTAGCACTACTCTCTAAGCTCGGGCTACCACTTCTAGGGATTTATAACCGTGAGTATGTGTATGTATGTATGCATGCTTATGGAAAAAACGTTAATAATTCATTTCAGTTATAATGCAATTAAAAAGACATTGCTATACATCCAAAATTTATTATTTATTTTTAAAATACTTTCAAAGTAATATGACTACTGCTCTTTCTCATGGTCTATGTAAAGAGAAGAGAAGGAGTCTTTGTATAGCACTACTCAACAACTACTGTGTGGTGGTCTTTAATTGGTGGGTTATATTAAATGATTAAGCCTTTTTATTATTACTGATGATTTCATACTGCTTGAAATTTTACAACTACAATAGACCTTTCGTATCTTCACTTTAATCACTCTTCTTTCGATTACATAACATAACATAACATATACTCACGGCTATAAATCCCTAGAAGGAGTAGCCAGAGCTAAGGAATTAGAAATTCCTCAGCCACTTTGGGAAATGTGAGTGGGGAAAAGATGATAAAAGTAAAGGTTGTTGGTTGGTTGGGCGTTGCGGTCTCCAACCGCATCGCCCAAAAATTCCTTAAAAGCCCCAATACCGTTAGTCGCCTCTTACGTACACCCATCGGTAGAAACGGGGTAGTGCTATTCTAAGCCGACACTACACGGCAATTTGTCCAATTTGACAAATTTGGCAATTGTCTTTCGATTACATACATACATACATACATACATATACTCACGGCTGTAAATCCCTAGAAGGGGTAGCCAGAGCTAAGGAATTAGAAATTCCTCAGCCACTTTTGGAGAGTTGAGTGGGGAGAAGATGGTAAAATAAAGGTTGTTGGTGATGGGTCTCCAACCACATCGCCCAAAAATCCCTTAAAAGCCCCAAAACCGTTAGTCGCCTTTTACGTACACCCACCGGAAGAAATGGGGTAGTGCTATTCTAAGCCGACACTACACAGCAAATAATACATACATAATTTCGATTACATATATACATATACTCACGGCGATAAATAAAGAAGGGGTACTAGCCAGAGCTAAGGATTAAGAAATTACTCAGCTACTTTTTGAAGGTAAGTGGGGAAAAGATGGTAAAATAAAGTTTGTTGGTGAAGGTTTTTCCTACGGAATCGCCCGAAAATCCTTTAAAATGTTCCAAAACCCTTAGTCGCCTCTTAGTACATACACCCACGGCAAGAAACGGGGTAGTGCTATTCTAAGCCGACACTACACAGCTTTTGATACTTTTGATTATTAGCACTAAAGAAGTTGGTAATATATTTTTATTCCGCAGTAGTACCATTAAAAGATCCATTCCGAGCAAAGCCTGGGCATACCTATATGTATTTCATTCAATAATTAGTACCATAGCTAATGCTAGCGAGACATACTTGAGCAAGTATTAGTAGGTACTATTAATTAATGCAACTACGCAATGGTACTTGAGAAACAAACTTTGTACATATATCTGAGAAATTGGTTATTCTGAAGATGGCTGACTACCACTATTCGATAGTATAGCAGTGAGCATGCATGTTTTTAGTTTTTCAGTTTGTTAAAAGTATTTGATATCAAGGTGATTGGAAGAAAGTCCGACTAGTTTTTCTGGAATTAGGATTGGGAAAAGTAAAAAACTGATGACTGATCTATCTATCCTAGTATAACTAAACTGTTAATCTGAGGAGGAAGGTAAAACTGTAAAAAAAATAATTCTCATCATCTTAATTGACTTACGCCCGATTTCTGAATTGCGTATTCAAGCTGAGAACGACTTAAGTATAGTTTTGTCTCATTCAGTTGTTAAGATTTCAATGCGACAGAACGATACTTAAGTTGTTTTCAGCTGGAATACTCAATTCAGAAATCGGTCGTTACCTACCTTTTTAAGATAAAAGTACGAGAAATTCCAAGATTTTGAATTGAACTATAATTTTGAAGCTTCTATTACTAATGATTTCTACTGCTGTTTGTCAAGATGTGACTAACCCTTCCCGAATAAATTTCGTCAAACGTAAAACCCGATAATTTAAGAAATCAATTGACTATTAACGGAGTAATCGCGTTCGCGTAACATACATACAAAAAAAAATATGGCTCCTGCCACAACGCCCCATAGTTAATTTAAACGCCCCAATAATACCATAAGTCGCATCTTGCAACACCTGCGAGAAGAAACAAAGGTATTTTTATATACTACATTCTTTTATATATTTTCTGAACCGAAGCTTGTACTCATTTTTTACCTCTATATACCTCTATACGTAATATACTTACTGGACATACATACATCAAATAGCGACAGCGACCTATATCTGCGTGTAACAATATTATGTATATGACATGACCAACGACTTTAACTTGACAATCTTTACCCTTTCAACTTGTAAGAGTGGATGGGGATAGGTCATTCCCAAGCTCTGGTTATGCTTTATTTGGAATTAGGGTTTTGATTTCTCGACATATTTATTTCTCGAGGCTCGAGAATTCTCGACAGACATTTCTCGAGTTTCTCGAGGCATTCGAGAAAAATTTTGAACATATAAAAATCTATATTATTATTTAAAATTTTAAATAAAAATTAACTTTTGAAATCAACACCAATATTTATTATTAACTTTACACAGTCTTTAATTTTCATAAGTTTTTTTTGGATATTTAGATCAATAATCTGAATCAATTAAGGAAAGAAAAATTTTTCGACACCAGCAGGACTCACCAGAGCGACGTAGGCGAGTGGTAATAATCCCCACTCTTCATAGTTGTCATGAACAGAACATTCTTATCAATAATCTTGATAGCCAAACCAATCAACTTTACTTAGGATTTCACATTTTTTTACTAAAGATATAATTTGTCATTTGGATGGAATGTTTAGAGATCAATCAATCATAAGCATCTTAATCTTAATACAGCTAATTAATATATTTTCTACTTATAAAATAGGTTTTTAAAAACACTAGACGTATTTTCGTGACAATACTCCCAGATATAGAAAAAAAACTCTTTCGTTTTAAGTGGGCTTTGCAGTTAATAGAGCTTTATAGAAATTTTCAAGAGACAGAAGACAAAAACTGCGGGATTTTAATTTGAATTTTGTTTGCAGATTCATTTCTCTCGAGTTCTGGACTTCTTGAGGTATTTTGTCTCGTCTCGACTTGGCGTGGATTTCTCAAGATTTCTAACCCTATTGGACCTAAACCCTATTTTGAATACACCAGCGAGGAAGCTAAGCAAGGCAAAAATGAAAAACAGAAATGTGTAATATAATTATAAAATTTATATTTCATAACGACTAACAAAAATTAGATCGTTAAGTATATCAAAAAGTAAAAAATAAAAATGAATACAAAATTTCAATATCTAACGGTCCAAAATAAAAAGAAATAACACATGTTTATTGACAGGTAACACTAGAGACTGCGAAATGTGGGACTTGTAACGAACGCCGCGAATTGTCCGACACAGAGTCAAGTAAGGAAAAGCAGTCCCTAGATTCTGTATTATTCGTGAGATCGGAGGTGAATATCATCATGTCTCTCTCGCTCGGCTTCTCGGTGATCTCCAGAAACACGCACCCCAGTTGATGTTCCCGCGCCATCGTGCTCAAAGTCTCGTTTGGTGTGATGCTGCGTCGAAGGAGCCGACTGCACGAGACGCCCCATCATACTAGCGCTCTTATCTTTTCGAGGACGCGCCCATTCATGAGACAAGACGCGGTCCAAAGTCAGACGTAGTGTTATATCTGGCTCCAAGATGTGGCGTACGATTGATTTCGCCGCTGACGTTACACTATCGCGAATTCTTGAACGAAACACCCAGTTTCTGGACATCTGGTCTTTTAAAAGTTTACGAAGATTGGAGTCATCAAACGGCATAGAAGCATTGAGCATAATAAACAAAATGATACCCAGCGACCACACATCTGCTAGTTTGGGATTGTAAGGAGTGCCACTGACCACCTCAGGAGCGGCATAGGCTGCTGATCCACAGTACGTTTGACTAAGTACACGACGGTTTTCACTGTCAACACATAGTCTTGCAAAACCAAAATCGGCAAGTTTCACATTTAAGCGTTTTGATAAGAGAATATTTTCACATTTTAGATCTCGATGCGCTATGTTTTTGTTGTGTAGATATTGAAGCCCACTAGCCATTTGGCGGAACCAAATTTTTGCTTGAGTTTCGGCGATAACGCCATTGCGTTTAATGAAATCGAGTAAATCACCATTATCAGCGTATCTCATAAAAATAAATACCCTGGGTCCTCGTTGCAGAATACTGTGAACTTGGATGATGTGCGGATTTTCTATTATTGTTAAAATATGTAGTTCACGAGGGAAAAACTTTTCCAAAAAATCTCGGGGGGCTTTTTCCTTGTCGAAAATCTTGCAAGCCAGATGCATACGCTTAGCATTGGTAGCGTCACAATACTCAGCCAAGTGGACTGTGGCATATGATCCTTGTCCAATTTTTTTGCCTATAAGATATCCTCTTTGTTCCAAGGCATTCACCTCGGAGCTACGAGGGCTTAGGCGCTCAGCCATGGAGCTCTACCGACTTTATCCTAACCCTTTTAGGATACATTGGACATTGCAGTAAACAAATTGCTGGCGGATTCAAAACTTCCCTGTCAAACTATTATCACTTACTTTAAAAATTCTTTTGCACTCGTCTCTCATTAAGAGACTAAATCAACACAAAAAATATACTTGATATACTGCGCTCGAGATTTTGATAAAATATTAAGACATCACAAAGAATTTGGATATAAAAAACGCTTCCTCTTGTGTAAAAACTCGTAGCTGTTACATTGATTGATTTTTTTCTTTTGTTTTTAAAATCATTATGACTTTTACATGCCTGTACGAAAGTCATCGCTCGAGTAGGTTTAAAAGTATATTCTGCATTTCTAACTCTATCATATTCATGGTATCTAGGTAATTTTAATTATTTTAATAGCTCAGGAGCTTTTATTTCCGTGTTGTGAAGCTATATTACGGTACCTACTTATGATGAGTTTTCTCAGAGGTGAGTCGTAACGACTACGATTTTGTGCATAAATAAGTTTATTTTAGGGTTCCGTACCAAGAAGGCGAAAAGGCGACCTTCTTTTAATAACGCTTTGTTGTCTGACTCTCCTCCTGTCACCAGGCTGTATCTCAAGAACTATATTATATATAGCTTCATTAAGGTGTGAAGCGTTGGCTTAGAATAGTACTACCGTATTTCTGCTCTTGGCAGAGGCGACTAAGGATATTGAGGCTTCTTAAGTGATATTTGGGCGATGTGTGGGAAAGCTATCGCAACAAAACCATTATTTTACAATCTTTTCCCTACTGATATCCAAGAGTGGCGGAGAAATTTCTTATTCTGATGCTCTAGCTATCCCTTCTAGGGATTTCTTGCCGTGAACGAGTATAGGTAGGTAGATAGGTTCATTTTAGAATCCTAGAGAAATGCTGGTGATACATCACGTTGATTTTTATAGGTAGGTCAATGATATAAATTATACCTACTTCTTGGACTATATCCACTATATGCGAATATGACTGATGATTACTGCTAGGTTTATCAGTATCAGTTAATATATCAGTCATAGTCTGTGTCAATCAATCAAACAACAACGTCAGTTGAATTTTATTTTATTTATTTACTTACTTTACTTTCTAGAGTTCTAAAAAGCCGAATTTGAATTAAAATTATTTGTATCATAACAAGAATAAGGTATTTTAGAATAACAATACTCATTGTAAAGGTTTATAAAAATGATGAACCAGTATTTAAAAGAGTTGGAGCAGGTATGTGGTCATATTTTTTAGGATCTTCTTTAATATTTTGCAACTATTTTATGAAATTTGTTGTTTTATTAGGATCCATTTGATCCTGACGAGTTTGTTGAACGAATGGTCAGGCGCAGCACAGAAGAGTCCAGTAGCGAAGACCAAATTGATCCAGAAATGCTGCATGATATATTCACTCAAGCTATTCAGGACTTAAAGGTGACAAAATTTCTGTTTATACTTCTTTTTGCTGTGACTTTTTGTAAGAGCATAGCATCACTCCCTTTCTTCCCAATTGCCACATAAGTTATGCTATATTTTCACCAATAAACTACAAAAAGTGGCTGAGGAATTGTACCTTACGAGGCTCTGGCTGGCCCTGTTTGGAATTCCTAGTTGCATTCATATATATGTATGTTTGAGTAACCAAAGTGTGTACTAAATAATCAAGGGTAAAGATGTTTATGAAAATCATGCACTTAACAGCTCCAGCATACTCAATGCACTTTCAATATATTAACATTTTGATCCTTAAAAGTTCAAGAATTGAATTGAATACTAATACTAAATGATTATTTAAGACCCTCATGTGCAGTATAATGTCGGATGACTGCAAGTTTTGATAAGGATTTTGTAAATAAACATACCAGGATTCAAGAGGTTAATGAGATTGAAAGCTCTTCTTGTTGAGGATATGTTTTGAATATATTTTACGTAACTGGGACCTGATACATAGCTATTGCTTAATCTTAAGTTACGAACTTATTCATAAGATAGATAAATAGTCACTTATTAAGAGGATAAATTACTTGTAATAGAAAAACAATAAATACTCTATCTATAGAAAAAGCAATTTTACATCATATCCTTTGTTCTTATTGTTTATGTGTTATTGTGCACCTAAGCTAAAATGCATAGTGGCCATTTTGATTATTTTGAGGTAATTGAATATTTGTGATCAGGAAGTTTTGCGCTATTTTACTGTCTTTCTCACATTTTTCTGGGACTATTAAATATATTTGGCTAAATCGGTCAAATAGTCTAATTTACAAGTTAAAATGCAGTAAAACACGTCAAATATGTGGTAAAGTTTATAAAAGTAACTATAATACAAATTAATATGTAATTTGAGCTCACACATTGCTTTCTAATTTAAATCAATGTTCTATCAACATTTACACATATACATACTAAAACGCAATTCATCTCATGTCGAATGGAGATCAAGACTATTGAACTGCATTTACAATGCAGTACAGGAGGGTAATTGTGATCATTCCTCAAATAAGTAGTCTTGATAATGGCACTGCAGTCATTGTAAGAACTTACTAATAAATAAAGGAAAGAAAAATTTCGACACAGCCAAAAATTCGGAGGTAGGGAACGCGAACACTACTTGAAAGTGTAAAAGAAACAAAGGATAGAAGAATTTCGCACTGGCAGCCATTGACACGGTAGCTCAATAGGCAGAGCGACGGGGTCGTATACCCGAGGTCGCGGCGATTCCCGCCTGTGTCGAAATTTTTCTTTCCTTTATTTAACAAAAACATGAAAATTATTAAGAACTTATTTATTACTTACCTATAGGTAGTTCCCCATCATCATCCCCGAAAAAAATTAGAGGGGTAATTATGCATCTGAACATGTCATATTTTTTCACCTGGTTTTCAGAGAATATTTATTTTGCTTGTGCAGTGCATTAATGTTATGTGAATCAGGCATTTTGCTTCTTTCTATGAGCACACTGTGACGCAACACTCAAGCACAAGCCATATAGGTTACCTTAAAAAACCTTTGTATTAAAACAATATATTAGATTAGCTACACATGCCTAATGACTTATGAAAATACAAATTGGTTTAGGGCCAACATATTATAATCTAACACCAAAAACTAACAACAGGCCATGCAAATTAAGCATGCAAGCTTTAAATTTCAAGAAGAAATAAGTTAAATAATTATAATTCATTGATTGAACTCCTCGAAGGGCTGAACCAATTTCTATCAAAAAATTACACAGTGATCAAGTGGACATTGCTAAGTGTTGTAAGGGGTTGCATGTAGTGATCAAACCATTGAGGAATAATCCCCGAAAAACTAGTTTCCCTTTGAAGTCAATAGAAAAAAAATATGGATTCTTATTTAGTGTGCGGCTTAAAGCTTAAGAACGACTGCACAGATAGTAAGAAGACTGAGTTTTACCTAACTCGCTCAGCTCAATTAATTTCAATCGTAATTAGAATTGAAGTCCTAGTACTAAATATGAATGAATATTTGTATAATTTCAGATGTTACAAGAGCGGCAAGAGCGCAAATGCGCTAGATTAGAGCAAGCTGTGCAAGAAGAAGAAAAACTTTATTCCAACAAGTTAAGCGAAATTATGGACCTACATGCTGTAAGCTTTATTTTTCTATACTTATTATATATGTTATGGACCAAGTGATAAATTGGGCAGTATGCATAATGCCCGGTCATTATGAAAAAGCCCAGTATGCGAGTGAATGTGAACTAAAATGACCGGGCACTATACATATTGCCAATCATCTTTTGGGCAGAGTAATATAACTTACTACTTACTTACTTATACTCACGCCCATTGTTCCCATTGGGGTAGGCAGAGACTATAGATGGCCACTTTGTACGATCCAGGCAAATCTCTCTTGCTTCCGTTACATTCATCATTCTTCTCATACATGATCTTTTATTCTTCATACTTCGGACGCCGGCCTTTTTGAGCACACACTCTATTTGTGTGTTGAGTGTGTGTGTGAGTGTGAGAGAGTATGACAAACATTTTTTTTAATGTTATTGTCATTTAACTTACCGTAAAGTCGGGTTACTGTAGCTACTTTTTTCTAACAATTTTATAAAAATCACTACTGTAGAGTTGGGGTAAGAGTTTATAACAGTTTATTGGTTTTAAATGGTTTATGAGGATCAAAACTAACCAGAATATATATATATATATATATATATATATATATATATATATATATATTATTAAAACTGGGACCATTATTTTTTTATATGCTTTTTTACTTTGAGCCAAAGTTGTTCTAAAAAGAGGGTAACTTTGGCTTGCATTTTTTTACTTATTATTTTATATTTATTATTTCTTAGCCAATTTAAACACTTTTAAGTGATAGAATATAAACAAAAGAAATATATGTCATATAAAAAAAAAAATTTCAAAGGAAACTTTAACAAAACTTTTTTTTTCCAAAATCAGCAAGCAGTAAGCTAACAAAATGTTAAAAAAAATATAATATTTATTATAAAAAACGTAATTTTTACTTTATACTAATAAAATATCAAAAATAGTAGGAACTTAAGTCATACAGTATCTAATCAGCCAGCCTTATGAATGAGAATCATCGTTATTTTACTTGTTGTCAACAGGCGAGGAATTTGATCTTTTGGTGTAGTGGGCCTTGCTCTTCCAGTCCAATAGAATTTGACGTCACTTACATTTAAGTAGCCTAAAGTAAGCAACATCCAGAAGGTGAAGAATGTGTATTGCATTAGGAGGCAAACAAACGAACGCAATGTTTGGCTTTTCACAGTCCGACAGGACGTTAGGACTCTTTAGGATCTTCTAGGTTCTTTCATCCATCTTTTTTCCTAAGAATGGGAATAAGATGTTTGATAAACCAATCCTCAAAGGTCACTGTATCTATCCATCCGCTTTTGGTCCTGCTGTATCTACCCTTGTCTGGGTCATTCATAGTCTAGTTAGTTCAAAGATAACATTGTAAAAGATAAAGATAAAGTAACATTGGCTGAACAGCCAAAGTAACCCGAATATATGAGTTAAAGTAACCCCACACTTAATTTTGAATATTTTAGTACTCAAACTTATGATAACACTATAGTTTCTGCCGTTATTTTACTTATGAATAAATTTCTGACCACAACAAATAAAATAATAAAGTAAAACTTACCTAAACCCCACTGTTTCACAAGAAAGTTTGCAGACGTAAATCGTCCAAGTGTTCATGGCAGGTAAGTTTTAATTCAAACTGACAGTGAAAGCTCATGTCAGAACTGTGTAACCAATAAAAAACGAGTGCTAATACCGCCATCTAACATTGGCAAATTCAACTAGATAGTTTGCCACCATAGTAACGATGAGGTGGGAAGTTTAATTTTTTTTCCGGTTTGAGCCATAGTTACCCGCTAGAGCTAAAGTAACCCGCTCTTACGGTATTTTAAAATTATTTTGATTAATTTCGCAGGACTTTTACCTTAAAAAATTCACTAGCCTTTGCATTTTTCTCTTTCACTCTTTCACAGGATTTTTACCTTAAAAAATTCACTAGCCTTTGCATTTTAAACTTAAGTAAAGTCATATTAAATTATAACATAAAATATTATTAAATTTGAAACAAAAACTTTACAATATATCGTGGTTTTATAGAAATGACTTGTTATTATAAAACATAAAATAAACTAATGTTTAAGTAATCAGACTCATTATTTGGCATAATTAGCATGTTCTCTTAATAAAAGTCAATTAAGAATAAGTAAAATAGAACATTAAGTTGAAAACAATTCTTTTAAAATTTGTAGCAAGTAACAGGTTTATTTATGTGTACAAATGCTACTATGATGGCATTTTAAGGTACACAACTTTTTGGCTTTGCGATTGATCAGACTTACAACCACTACTACTATATATCCTTGCCCTCCGCATTTAGAGGACATTCTAGAACTCTCTGCAAAATCTCTGTCTCTTGAACATTTTCAGGCCAAATAAATATTTCCTTGCAGGCTCATTATGAATAATGCCCGCATTAATCAACTGGTCCATAACTTATATATTACAACTACGCCATTCCACTTGTATGAGGTCATAATAACAGTAAAAAATATATCGACGTATTACACTAACTTTTATTATCGCATAATTTCCAATCTAAACTAAAGGAAGGATTTTCTTATCCCAGGTCTTACCTTTTTCCTATAACATTCATAAGAAAAAAAACCTAAGTTCAGTTTTCTGCTCTTTAACTTTGCACTATATATGACAATCATTTTACTTTACAGCACTGCGTAAATGTATTCAGTGCATTGGACGAAAGAGTATCTCGTTGCGGAGGTCGTGCGTTAGAAGTGGGAGAGAAGTTAGGGGGAGCCAGAGCACCAAGAGCTCGTGCTGCAGCCGCCAGAGATTTGCTGACTCTGCTTACACATTTTCTAAGTCCTGGACCTGTTTTGGCTGAACTGTTCCAAGATCCGAGTCGGGTAAGATTTTATCATTACACCTCATATACAAGAAGAAACGCTGCTGCCGCTGCTGCTTGTTCGAAACACTGGCCTATTGCGCGTTAGTAGTCTAGCAAGTACTATTGTGATAATTGCAAAGTCATACATATCAACATCTTAATTTTCTAGTTATCATATGTATCACATAATAAACTAAGATATCTCATTAACCATTATAATTTACTTTGTTTAGATATGTGAATTTAGTTAATACTTTTTAAAGTTTATAAAATATCTAGACAGTGATATAATCTGTTATCTGATTGAAATATTAAATTTAGATCACCTTCAAATACTTTATTAAATTTTAAATTTTCTTTTATGTGATTAATTTTGGTTCTAGCTTTGCTATGTTTATAAATTAAATAACAAACATTCTATAAAATATATAATAAACATATTTTACAGTTGAATGAGGCTGCTGATGTGATCCAAAAACTGCACACCATCTCACAAGAACTACCGGCGGATAAATTTGAAGTAGCAAAGAAGAAAATTGAAGCCAAATACGACGAAATCGAAAGAAACCTCATCGAAGAGTTTGTGAAAGCACAAAACCAAAGCAACTTGATAAAGATGAAAGAAATCGCTACTATAATGACCAACTTTAAAGGTTATTCCCAATGTGTTGATGCTTATATTGAAACCAGTCAAATGGTAAGTGTTAGTATGTTAATATAATCAGCAGGGCAAGCACGGGCACTATTATATCGACACGATAACGGTTAGAATGAGATGGCAGTATACGATACTAAGTAAGTGCGTAAGAGATGGCTGCTTTATCCCACGCGATAACTAGTTTAAACACGGCTCGTGCTTTGATAACAGAGATAACTGTATAGTGTCAGCTTAGAACAGCACCAACTGATTTCTTCCTGCTGGTGTCATAAGAGATGACTGTGAAGGAGGTTTTTAGAAGCTTTTTAAGTCTTTATTAAGCGTTGCGGTTAGAGACCCATCACCAACAACCTTTGTTACACAGTCCTTTACCAACGCATCTTTCAAAAATGGTTGTTGATTTATCAATTCTGCTGATCTAATTTTTGTGATTTATAGCCGTGAGTTTATATACAATGAGAGAATAAAATTATTAATTGTGATTATTTCAGTATTTAATAAAGTATTAAATGATGAATTTGGATTTTTGGACGATGCGGTTGGAGACCCATCACCAAAAACCTTTATTTTTACCATCTTTTCCCCCTCAACTTCCAAAAGTGGCTGAGGAATTTATAATTCCTTAGCTCTGGTTACCCCTTCTAGGGAAATATAGCCGTGAGTATATGTATGTATGTAACTTTAATTAATGCTGGTTTTAAATTTGATTTGTATGTTTTAGAATACAATGCTAGGAAAAGATATATTCTCTGCGGTTCTGCCGCTCTGCAAGAAGAATTACGACATAATAAGCACCGTGTTTCCGAACCCAGAACAAGTGATGAGCAAATTCGTTTTGAACATCTTCCATTTGAAACTGCAGAAATACATACAAACCAAATTGGCTGACAAAAATGATATTGAGAAGTATTTGAAGAACCTGTACGATATGTACACAAGGTAGGGTTGTGTACTCATTTCATTTTTGAAACACATTAATTCATTATTTTATTCCTCTTATTGAAAGTTTTTTTCAGATTGTCTTTTCAATCCTATTAACCTTTCTCCTTTCATCTACATTTACTCATCGTACCATGTCCTTTAGGTTACTTATGCCCACATTTAATTTGTACATCATTGACCCTTAATTAATACAAAATTAGATATATTTTCATGAGGAACATGAAGAAGAAGGGTTATGTACACAATCCTTAGCACACGTCACAGTTTTTAAGATATTTCAGCTACTATAACAAGATAGCTAACTTATTTGCAGTCCCAGATGAATACAAGGAGCTAGAGTTGGGAAGATTCAAAGCTGCTAGCAACTAAGGAAGGGTATTTCTATGTTTTAAATGACTCTTGGGAACTGTGGCTTTAAGCCCATCACTGACACTACTTTACTATCTTTTCCGCACTCAAGTTCTGAACAGATCCGCACTCAAGATATGATATCATTGGTGATGGGTGTCCAAGCGCATCGCCCAAAAACCACTTAAAATGCCCCATACTCATTAGTCTCTTACGACACCCGTAGGTAGAAAGGTATAGTGCCTATAGCCGGCACTATCCCCGGCAACCTATAGTCTCACGGTTATAAAGTACCTATTTTAACTGAATATCTCACTTTCCAGCACCCATCGCATATGCGACGAACTAGTCAAAGCAGGTCTAATATCGGCAGGTGGAAGTGCCTCTGGAAAGGGATTGCGTAGAGATGCTCTGGTCAGTGGGGCTTTGGCCGCAGCAAGAGATGGGTATAAGGAGCTGGAGTTACGTAGACTGAAGGCTATTAGACACTAAGGGTATTAAGGCGTTTTAAGTGATTCTTAGGCGATGTGACTTAAAGCCCATCACCGATAATCCTTTACCAACTTTTCCCCACTCAAATTCCAAACTTGTCTCATGAGTTTCTAATCCGAAACGCTGGCTATCCCTGCTTTGAGATTCGCAACTTATAGTCTCTCGGTTAGCAGGCACTATAACAGATTATCTTACTTATTTCCAGCACCCATCGTGTATGCGACGAACTAGTGGCAGCAGGTCTAATATCAGCAGGTGGAAGTGCCTCTGGTGGGGAATTGCGTAGAGATGCTCTAGTCAGTGGGGCTTTGGCAGCAGCAAGAGATGGGTATAAGGAACTAGAGCTACGAAGACTGAAGGCTGTGTTGTCTACAGCATTGCATAGCTATTATAGTGAGAAGCAGCATGTTAAGAAGAATGTGCAGGGTGGCGGGTAAGTGTTTTAATTTATGAGAGTGATAATAGATGTTGTAATGAGACTATCTGTTACAAAATAAAGAATTAAAAATTGACAAATCTGATATTTGCAAAACAGTCTTAATAAATTGTTTGACCGACTAGTTTCGATTCTAGTATCTGCAACAATTTGAGGAATCTAATACGTTTGATAAAAGTACTAACATTTTTAAAAACTTGTTGTCTACGTAGTTTCCAAGAGCTGAGGCGCGACCTGCAAGCAGTGATAGGCACCCGAGCCAACATCAACATAGCGCAGATAGAGAACTATGGAGGAGAAACATTCCTTAGTGAGCAACTTGTTAAAAAGATCATCAATGACTCCAAAATATCCTTTCAGAGGTGCAAAACTGTGAGTATAAGACTCACATATGAGTAGATTTACGAGTAGCAATAAATCACGTCACGGCTATAAATCTTAAAAGGGTTAGCGACAAATATTGTTAAATACAGTTTGTAAGTAAAAACACTTGGAAGCCCAAAACCCTAAGTCAACTCCTACAACACCCGCAGAAATCAATGGGTTGATGCTATTTTAAGCCAACACTACAGAGAATTCCCTGAATCTTACTGTCAAATGTTAAATTTCTACAGTTTACTTGATCATGTATCTTTTTGTGAACTGTTCAGAGTAACCACATTTTGTCTGGTCAGTGATTAGAAAATTTATGAAGTGTCATTTACAATCATAAAGATGTACGCGAAAGATGAACTGTACTGTGTATATTCTAAAATATAAGTCTTTCTTATTTGAATTGAATAATCATAATGAGAATGAATTATTTTCCAGCTATGCAACCCAAACGACGTAGTACCAACAACGACATCTCTGTTAGATGTCTTAATTCAGTATTTACTAGTCGAACATGTAGATTATGCGCTGGATTTGGGATTGCAGTCTATACCTATTGCTGAGAACAAGTCGCCGCCACAGGTAATTATTATTTTTACTACTTTTGTATCCTCTACCCGCAATTTTAATGCCTTAAAATTATTATTCAGGTTTACTGAAAAAATAATCATATAACAGTAACAACAATCAGCTGGGCAAGCACGAGCGCAATTTTATCGACACGATAACGGTTAGAATGAGATGACGGTATACGATACTAAGTAAGTGCGTAAGAGATGGTTGCTTTATCCCACGCGATAACTAGTTTAAACACGGCTCGTGCTTGCCCTGCAGCCTGCAGGTAACAAACTAGGATTTATATTCTGCTAGTTATGGCTCAACTCAACTCAAACGTTCACGCCGTAAATCCCAGAGAGGGTTGGCAGAGTTACTGATACTTCTGAACATCACATGACATTGTCACCTGGTGTTCAGAGTACCCACGTTTTGCTTGGACACTGTGTTCACGTGATAGGGGGCGGGCCTAACGCCGTTTTGTACGAATACAACGTCACATTACTAAATCAAATCATATAAGTTATTCACGAAAAGCTTACAATTTTATTATAATAGCATTACAAACAAAACGGTTATCATGGTTATAGCTATGGCATTGTCCATTTATAGATACAAAAGCCATTTTTTTCCCTAAGTTATATTACGCATTGCAAAAAAATATGAAGTGATTGTCTAAGCTGCCTTAAATAAAATTAGTTGTAAAATGACTTATTACTCTCTACAGATATATTTCTTCGATACTGTAAAACAAACAGCCGCTATAATTAAAATGTTTGAGCAACATTTCGACGAAGATATATTGCCATGTGTGAGGTACGTATTAGAATTCATCTTTATTCTTAATTAAGTTACCGTAGCATACAATAATTTGTTGCTCTACTAATATTATTGTTATCATTTTCTGTCACTTTATAATCGAAGTAGACATCAATATCAATATTTAAAAAAATCGTTACATACATTCATATTTTAACAGTCTTCAATTAATTTCTGTTTTAGAAAGTTTAACAAATTATCATTTAAATTATCCCCTACTTTTTAAATACTTTTTAATGTTGGGTGTGGCAGAAGAAGCATGAGAGCAGAGTGAATGCAGTAGAGATGAGGTCCCTCGGAAAAAAAAATGTTAGGTTATGTGACCGAGTGAGAAATAGTGTTATTCGTGAAAAGTGTGGTGTGAAAGATGATATTGTAAGAAAGATAGAAAAAGGAATGTTGAGATGGTTTGGGCACATAGAGAGGATGGATGATAGAAAATTGGTAAAATGGATCTATAAAGCTAGTGTGGATGGTAATGTTAGTAGAGGACGACCACGGAAAACACACTTGGACCAAATTGAGAGTGTGCTCAAAAAGGCAGGCGTCCGTAGTATGAAGAATAGAAGAGCATGTATGAAAAGATTGATGGATGTAAACGAAGCTAGAGAGGTTTGTCAGGATCGTACGAAGTGGCGATCGATAGTCTCTGCCTACCCCAATGGGATCTAATGGCGTGAGTATATATATGTATGTATGTTTTTAAATGCTTATTATAATTCCACCTACATTTTATAGCAAAACCATATCCAGTTCTATTAAGTCATGGCCTCCTTTCCTTTAACTAACAAATAAATTACTAAATGTGATTCCAGCACCCCACCAAAACCAAACGAATGCATCAAAAAACGCACAGCAATAGTAGAACAGTTAGAAACCAAATTAGACTCGGGCTTAGAACGAGCTATCTCGGCCATCGCTGGGTGGGTAAAACTACACCTTCAGACGGAGCAGAAGAAGACTGACTTCAAACCTGATGGAGATATTGATACTATTGCGTCTCCAGTAAGTAGCATTTTTTTCATTGTATTCTTAATTGAACATTCATACACAAAGAGATAGCCAGAGATTCAGAATTGGAAAAAATTATGATATTTATAGAACTTGAGTAGAGGAACGATAGTAAAATAAAGGTTGTTTGAGTAAAAAGTGTTTATTCTTCTATGTGTAAATTGTTACAAGACATAATTACAATCTTTGCCCCATTCATGTTGCAAAAGTAGCTGAGGCAATTTAATTTCTGGGTGGAGACCACTTGATAATACACGTTATTAATACGCACACATTTACCGTTACCACTAACCCAAATAGTATTTTAAACACACGTATATTTCCAGGCATGCGCAACAGTGGTAGCATATCTAAATTCGGTGCTAGACAGTATCCACAAATCAATGGAAGGAGAAGACCTGGACACTGTGACTTTGGAGCTCGCTGTAAGACTGCATAGGGTCATCTATGAGCATTTACAGAATTTTACGTTTAATTCTGCAGGTATTATATTTGCTTAGACATAAAACGCTTGGAAATATTTCATAATACTCAACTTTTACCATGTCCAAGAACCCTTACAACCATCCTTAACTTAACTTAAAAGAGTACCGCAGCGCCATCTGTGGTGGCGGACATTCAGCCCCATCATTTGCTCACCCTCTATTCGGTCTTTTACATTCACTATGTAAATTGGGAGAATTATGAACCTGATCAATTAATACAATTTCGAAGTGTATCAGACCGGCACATGATTTAGAAGTCTGTGTTCACGGCCCACATATGTAATCTTAATCCGCATGTAACCCTCACTACTAGTAGTAGTGAGGATTACTTGTACAGGTAGTAGTCTATTACCTCAACATGCACAAACTATTTGTGCCCTATACAATCATATAATCATTAATTAACATAATTACCTTAGAATCAACCTTAGGGAAAGCCTCAAATCTTCACAATTGTTTACCCAGGTGCAATGATAGTGATATGCGACATAAAAGAATACCGCAGCGCCATCTGTAGTTTCTCTCTATTCGATCTTCTGCACAGGCCAATTAATAGAATTATGAAGTGTAACCTCTACAATTGCAAACTCTTGGCACCGTTTACAATCATAATAAGCATTTTCCAAATTTTCCTGCGATCAAGCCTTAAATATACATTTCTATTCCCAGGTGCAATGATAGCAATCTGCGATATAAAAGAGTACCGCAGCGCCATCTGTGGTCGCGGACGATCAGCTCCGGCCTTCGCTCACTCTCTATTCGATCTTTTACACGCATTATGCAACTTGCTGCTGGTAAAACCTGAGAACTTGCAACAAGTCTGCGAGGGAGAGACACTGGTAATATACACATTTATACACATAAAGGAATAAATAATAATGTGTAGTGTCAGCTAAAAAAGCACTACCCCCTTTTTGCCCATGGGTGTCGTAAAAGGCGACTAAGGGTATTGGGCTTTTTTAATCATTTTCGGGCGATGCGGTTGCCACTCAACTCAGCTGCCAAAAGTGGCTGAGGAATTCCTTATTCCGAGAGCTCTGGCTACCCTTTCTAAGGATTTATAGCAGTGAGTGTATGTATGTACACATAAAAAAATATTGTAAGATTTAACCCAGTTTAACAGAGTTTTGTAGGCTTGAATCACATGATTATGAAAAACTTAATTCCGTACTTTCGAGGACATGTAAAACCGTTGGTCCCAGCTACTATCACGATAGTTTGCCAACTCGGACTTGGCTAGTGTGGTGGACTATGGCCAAATTCCCCTATACAGGGTAGGTTTGTGCGCCTCGGTGGTGACATATATATGTTATGAGGATAAAAATAAACACGTATTGATGACGTCTGTGGCCTAGTTGTTAGGTGACTAATTTCTGAGCCCGTGTATGTTTATTTAAAGTAAAGTTAAATTGTCTCTTTACTTTACTAAATTGAAATAACCGCTTTTAACTAAATGCATATGGTGTGAATGTAAATATATCAAAAATAAGGTATTTTAAATGTTCGTTTAGTTAAGGCTTATCCCTGAAAAGGCTGGACCGATTTTCACTTCCTGAAACTCCCGTTAAAGTAAGAAGTGATATAGGATACTTTTCAAAAAAATACTTTACTTTATTAGTTGCCTCTTCCGGCAAACAGGGCAAAATATAGTGGTATATATTATATTAAGTTCAGTTCCCAGGGGTTACCAAGAACAATTTTACCGCTATGCTATAGAACCACTTTTATAATAATACATATAATATACTTATATAATATACTTTTATAATATACCACTTTTATAATATACTTTTTTAATACATTAACACACACACACACATCCACGTCAAATTACACTGTACCATTTTTTCTTAAGGAATTTTTATATTCAAATCTTTTAACTTGCTGTTGTAATTTAAACATGAAACACACAAACGCACACACATACACATATATATTTAAGCTAAATATTTTAATTTTGTGTTTTAATTTGAATATTATTATGCATGCTATCCAATATACTTTATCAAAACAGTATCAAAAATAATGTAAATTCTTATAGTTTTTTTATATTTTTTCTTACTGTCGGATTGTCATATTGTTTATAACTACTCGGCACCCACGATACAGGCTTGCCTAGTGTGGGGCCACGCCACAGGTACTCAATTAAATGTATAAAGCAACATCTTAATGTAATATCCTGTCTGTACTGATACTAATGTGTTGGGAAAAAAAAAGATTTATTATTATTATTATATTACTAGCTTTTTGCCCGCGACTACGTCCGCGTCGACTACATTTTTTGCGTCCAGTTTATATATAAAAAAAAGTGGTATAAAAGATATAAAGGACATTGAGGCTTTTTAGTGATTGTTCAGCGATGCAGTTGGAGACCCATCACTAAAATCCTTAATTTGACTACCTTTTCCCCATTCAACTTCCAAAAGTGGATGGAGAATTACTATCTCCGAAGCTATGGCTACTCTTTTTGAATTTATGGCCGTTAGTGTATATATAGGTACTCATGAAAGATTGATGGATGAATTTCATAAATTCCTTTTTGTAGTAGTTATATCAGTCAATCGCACCAAGTTTCAAGTTTCTAAATGCAGAAATATCAAAAATCTCTATACTAAACTAACTTTCATTTGCTATTTCAACCCCATAGTGCCATAAAATATATGATAACAATCATGAAACAAACCATTTCGTACCAAGTTTCTATGTTCGAGTTATAATGGTCGTATTAGTACAGATAGTAACGATTGATTTTCGGGTCTTTAATCGCGTGTTAAAACATGGGTTTAGTTTTATAATAGTGGTTTTAGTTGTAATGTTCAATCGCGAAATTTTTAGAAAATACTAAGTAAGGATAGTAGTTTGGTGCTGCTGGGCGGAGGCCCGGTGGGTGCTGCTCCCTACACTGACCGTTGGTGATGGTGGGTGAGTTTGCAGCAAAGATTGCTCGGGAATATGGGGATTGTCCGAGATTAATGATATCCTATGTCATGTTGCGATAGTTCTTGCTATTATTCTTACCTAACACAACAACTTTATTTTTTTCTAATTGCTTGTGTCCTTTGAGTTTTGATCCCGGGTCTCTCAAATGTTCGTAGAGGTTAGATTTACCGCTACGCCACATAGACGCTAACGTTGACGGCAAATTTTGAATACCCTTTATTTTCTTATAGTCTTACTATTGACAAACAATTGAATTTACACCCGCTCCTGCTGTATAATCCCGCATTTTTATACCCTACCGATTTTGAGCGCCAAAATCCACAATTCAATGTAAAATGAAAAATAGTGACTAAAGATAAAACAGCAAGTAAGTAAATGATTCGAAAAGTGCACCGAGTAATGGTATGAACTACAGGTTAAAGCGCAAAATATTCAACTTCTTACGTATCTTGAAAAACATCGATACCACGGTTTAAAAAAACACCCAGCGCCATCTATTGCATACCTGAAGAACTAACGTAACGTAAATACTTAAACCAATTAGTAATTCGTTTATTTATAGTTATTTCAGGATAAGAAGACATGAAAAAAACTGTCTAGACAATAAAACAAATTGTACGTCATCCCTCGGGAATTCCTCATTTTCAAGGATACATTATCGTATCATTTAGCTTCTAAATTTACAGGTTTATATTCGTTTGCAATATATTACCTTGTTTTAAACGACACACAGCGCCATCTCCAATCCATCCAGCAACCAAACAATATTTTAGTATTCCCTCGGGAACATAAATTTTTTCCGGGATAAAAAGTACCCTATTATTTAATCTAGACTTCTAACTATACGTCTGCAAAATTTCAAAGCAATCGGTTCAGTAGTTGCGTCGTGAAAGCGCCACAAACAAACAAACAAACAAACTCACTTTCCAATTTATAATATTAGTATGGATTCAGAACACTTCAAAACAGCATATCAATATTATTTAACAAAATAGAACATATAACAGTGAATAATTAATCTACTTTGTAGGGTAAGACAAAGGAACTGTTTAAATAACGAACAGTATTCGAGAGTCAGGTTTGTTTGGTATACCGCTATCTATACAAATTTCTCGTCTCAACTTAGTAATTAACTATTAGGGGGCACAAAAAATACACATTATTTCCCTTCTACCTAAAAATGAATACAGTAAAAAATGCCAGTTAGGCACAGCCAGTGCCTAAGGATGAATTATTATTCGTATTTCATGGTTTAAATTATCTAGAAAAGATATTTGCTTTAAACATTCCCAATGAAATAAATATACTAAGATATTTACTCATAAATAAAAGATGTTATTAAAGGAAAGAAAAATTTCGACACTGGCGGGGTTCGAACCCGCGACCTTCGGGTATATGCCTGTGTATGTTCGAACCCCGCCAGTGTCGAAATTTTTCTTTCCTTTAATAACATCTTTTATTTATGAGTAATAATCCCCACATGAGGAATTCATGTCAAAAAACATTAAATTACTAAGATATTTGTTTTCTTTCCAGGCTGAACTAGACAGAAGTATTCTACTGAACTTCATCCAACTAAGGTCCGACTACAAAAGTCAGAAGCTAGCCAACTGCCTGAAAGGCTTATCATAATATTTAAACGATGTAGGGCTACTCTAAACATTGAAATTATTATCACAAAGAATGTTTAGATTTGTCTAAGCAAACTTAAATATCTAATCTGTTGTTTAATTTAAATAGTTTTATAAAACATCATATTTATACAATGTATTGTATGCCTTGTAATAGTTTTAAGAATAATTGTATTCATGGTTCACATCGAAATAAAACATATTGTTTATATTATGGTGTTTTTTTTAGTTTATTCTATTCTGCATACGTTGCCTACCTATACTTTGTGTTAAAAAAAAATCAAAAAAGGCAGGCGTTCCAAGTATGAAGAATAAAAGAGCATGTATGAAAAGATTGATGGATGTGAACAAAGCTAGAGAGGTTGACAGGATCATACAAAATTGCGATCGATAGTCTCTGCCTACCCCAATGGCAAATAATGGCGTGAGAATATGTGTGTATGCATGTATTCAGTATCATATATAAATTACAGATACTGCGAATATTATACGCAGTTGACATGAACATGACATTAATAGTATCATAAATGAAATTAAGAACATTAAATCCTACCTACCTAAATAACATCTTTGTATTTTTATTTGTGCTTATATTAAACATGGGAATTTCTTTCTCGTACTATTTATTGGAATCATTTGACACGTTGAAGGCAGTGTACCGATGGCGTTGACTGTGACTCAAACAATTAGGCTTAAAATCGTAGCTATATTACGTTATAAAACTCAAGTGGCAACGTGCATATTGCATGCAAAAACTATAGCCGTAAATTTAAATCTTTTTGTTCATGAAAACCTCATTTATTCTTTATTTATTATAGTTATAGCCGTAAAGTTCAAAGGTTCTGAAGTGGCGGCCACTCACTGGACGATGCAGTATAGGTAGGACCGCCCACAAGGTGGACCGATGAAGACTGTAGGACCTGTTTTCTGATGACGATGAGGATGTCCTAGGTCTCATAATAGACTACTATTTCAGACTATCGAAACTACATATTAGCTACCTCCCTATACTCATGGCTATAGATCCCAAATTTTGTTTATGCCTAATTTTTACGAAAGAAAATATACACACATACCACATTTGAAAAAATACTATTTTTTATTACGGTTTGTTTATACAATTTTTAATTACTCACTAAATATTAGTTAAAAAACCAACATATTTAAAAAAGTCGAGCCAGTCGTTGTCATAAAAGGCTCGAATTGCTGTGCATAATGCTGTTCTGGTTGTGATGTATGGTAGTGAAAGTGAATGTTGGGCATGGCAGAAGAAGCATGAAAGTAGAGTTAATGCAGTGGAAATGAGATCCCTCAGAAGTATACTTCTGATTACATATATGTTATGTAAGGTTGTATGATAGAGTGAAAAAAGAATGTTAAGGTGGTTTGGGCACATAGAGATGATGGATGAAAATAAAGTAGTGAAAGAGATATATAGAGCCAATGTGGATGGGAGTGTTAGTAGAGAACGGCCTCGTAAAACGTATCTAGATCAGATAGAAAGCATTCTTATAAAGGCGGGGGTACGAAGTGAGAAGAATAAAAGAGCATGTATGAGAAGAATAATTAATGTAAGGCAAGCAAGAGAAGTTTGTCAAGATGGTACTAAGTGGCGGTCGATAGTCTGCCCACCCCAATGGGAATAATGGGCGTGAGTATAAGTAAGTAAGTAAGTATTTAAAAAATACATACATTCATACATATACTCACGGCTATATTTCCCTAGAAGGGGTAGCCAGAGCTAAGGAATTATAAATTCCTCAGCCACTTTTGGAAGTTGAGTTGGGAAAAGATGGTGAAAATAAAGGTTTTTGGTGATGGGTCTCCAACCGCATCGCCCAAAAATCCAATAAAAAGCCCCAATACCTTTAGTCGCCTCTCACGACACCCGTAGGTAGAAACGGGTAGCGACATTCTAAGCCGGCACTGCACGGCAAAATTAAAACTTAAACGTTAAAGCCATTAGCGACTTTATTTATCATTTACAATGCCGAAATTAACACTTTTAATGTTTGTGCGTAATATATTTTGCAATGAGTTATAAAAAATTTACATTCTGTAAACGTTTTGACGAATTATAATAATAAGTCAATTTATTATAAAATATATTATTGCCTACATACTTTCCAACCTATATATGAAATAGAAAATTTCTAACAAAATCAAAAACTTAATAAAACTGCATCTTAGAGACGAAAATAGTCTTCACTTAATTTAAACATTATATTAATTTATTGCAAAAGTATTTTTCTTATGATAAGATTAATAAACAATATTTAAAAAATATATATATTATATAATAATAGTTATTATATAAGTCATAAAATATAAACAGAAACAATAGCATTTTTAACAGATGCAAACCCTAATTTGCGGCCGCTTTTTCACAGGCAGCTATGTATAATCTTATTAGGAAAAAATAGCTTTAATTTCAAATAAGAAATATGCGTGTACTTATGAACGTATAAAACACACCAAAATATAACTTGCTTACACCTGGCTGCGAGGTAGTTGCGGCCGAATTTGCAACGGCACCTATGGATTTTTATATTCTTTATACATTGCTATGATGGGGATGATATTATATTTCGAAAATAAGTAAACCAAATTCGTCTTCGAAAAATAATAAACATTAATTAAACTAGGTTGGCATGGGACCGTCGGATGCCAATAAAAGGAGCGAAGCGAGCAAATGACTGATTCTCAGATATTACTTATTGTTAAACGATTTATTCTACAAATATCTCAACACGCGTCGCCATGTAATTTGTTATGATTCTTTGGATATACTTGTTGGTTAACCTAAACGCGTGATTAATTCTACACAAAACTGCAATGTAGTTACAGTCCTGATTTTGGAAAACTTAAATTGTTTATAAGCAACCGTTCACGCCGTTTATCTCCGAAGGGGTTGGCAGAGGTACCAATACTTCTGAACTCACATGGCAGCGCCATCTAGCGTCCAGAGAAGGTACCCACGTTTTGCTTAGACAGTGTACTCACGTGATAGGGGGCAGGCCTATCGCCGCCGTTTTATACGAATACACTGTCACATGACTAAGTACAACTCAGCCATGTGGGTTTCCTCACGATGTTTTCCCTCACCGTTAACAACCATGATAAATTTAACACACATATGACAAATGGTGTAGGCCCGACCCAGGATTGGAACTCAAGCCCTTCTGTTATCGGGTGGGTGTTCTACCCACTGGACTATCATGTCGCTATACACATCTAGGTACAAAATATAGTTAGATCGCCGTGTAGTGTCGGTTTAGAATAGCACTATCCCTTTTCTACCGATGGGTGTACGTATGAGGCGACTAACGGTATTGGGGTTTTCAAGGGATTTTTGGGCGATGCGTTTAAAGACCCATTACCAACAACCTTCACTTCACGATCTTTTCCCCACTCAATTTTCCAAAAGTGGCTGAGGAATTTCTAAATCCTTAGCTCTGGCTACCCCTTCTAGGGATTTAAAGCAGTGATTATAAGTAAGTATTCTTTTGTAGTCATCTATTCTCAAGGAATATTAAAGGTAAGCAAGGCATAGATTCGTCTAGATTCGTTCATTATTATTATAGATCTCTTTTCTTCAGTTAGCACAAAATGCTTAGGTAGACGGCAACAGTCTAGGATACCCCATGGTAGCTCTTACTGCGCGCGGCCTAAGGGGGGCTATCGAACAATAAGGGGTATCCTAGCGTATGGCTGAATACCGACATACATACTAAATTTGCCATCGTTACGAAGAGCCCTTTACTGCATCCACTTGCCAGAATTGTGTCAATATTTACCAAATGCAAGGAGAAACAACAAACAAATACACTACCAATGAAAGATTTTATGAAATACTTCGACTACTTCAATCCGATTTTCGGCATAATGAGTACAATCAGAACAAATTAATACAAATAGAGACGCAGAAACTGTCATTACTGACTGGAATAGATATAAATCATGAATTCGAACAAACGTGTTCTAAGTTCCTGCTTGCGTAATTGCTAGGCTTATTGTAGTTTGGAAGTCTGCACTACAATTTGGTGATGCACTACAGCGGATACAAAAGTGGCAAAAATAATATTATCGAGAAACGTCAACGACTGAAGTATACAGAATCTGTAATAATAATTTCGTTAAGGAGTATAGTAGACTCAATCGAAACCTCCTTGCCGTTTGCGAAACGATTGAAAAACATTATGAAACGGAACGTTTATGTCATCGAGTGACAGTCAATATGGCGACTAAGATTTGTTTGTCAGCAATCAGCACCATTAAAATTTCGCAAAATACTCGACAATCCGAATTTTGCGGATAGATGTTGTCGACTCAAAATCATTATTTATTTATGTTTTATTATTCAGGTAAGGTTTCGATCGAGTCTACCGTACCCCGTGACGAAATTATTAATATAGATTCTATTTTCACGCGCTGGCATTGTTTACGTAATTTTTCCATATACTAACATTATAATTTTTTAATGGTGATTATTCCTCCGATTTTTATCAAAATGGACATAAACCATCTAGACATAGTCCTTGACAACCATGCAAAATTTCAAGGTTCTGAGTTGAGCCGTTTGGGAGGAGTACGATCACAAAGAAATGCAAAAGTCGGGGGTAAATGGAGCTTCGCTCCAATTAAAATTACTTGCGGCTACTTTTGCCTTGCTGCGTCTTGTCAGTGTATTCTCCTATTCATAAACTTATGTTAAAATGTGTGTTTGACTCAATACGTAATGAACGTAGAGATTTAGCAGCGGGATCTTATACTATATGGGATCGTATGTTAAGTTATGATAGTGGTACGAATCTTTGGATCTCCACAAGGAGATTAACATACATACATATTCTCACGGCTATAAACCCCTAGAAAGGGTAGCCAGAGCTAAGGAACTAGAAATTCCTCAGCCACTTTTGGAGATTTGAGTGGGGGAAAGATGGTAAAATAAAGGTTGCTGGTGATGGGTCTCCAACCGCATCGCCCAAAAATCCCTTAAAAGCCACAATACCGTTAGTCGCCTCTTACGTACACCCACCGGCAGAAATGGGGTAGTGTTATTCTAAGCCGACACTACACAGCAGTTTAAAAAGCTTCAATACCCCTGAGTCGTCTCTTACGTTACCTACGGGAATAAATAGGAACATACTATAATATAATATAGACAGATAAACGATACAAAACTTAAAATTATAATCCATTGACTCAAAATATCAATGTAACTAATAAAAATTTTAAAAGTTTAATTTAAACAAATTACATACATACATACATATACTCACGCCGTTAATTCCCATTGGGGTAGGCAGAGACTATCGATCGCCACTTTGTACGATCCTGGCAAACCTCTCTTGCTTCGTCTACATCCATCAATCTTTTCATACATGCTCTTTTATTCTTCATACTTCGGACGCCTGCCTTTTTGAGCACACTTTCAATTTGGTCCAAGTGTGTCTTTCGTGGCCGTCCTCTACTAACATTACCTTCCACATTAGCTCTATAGATACCTTTTACCAATTTCCTATCATCCATCCTCTCGATGTGCCCAAACCATCTCAACATTCCTTTTTCTATCTTACTTACAATATCATCTTTTATACCACACATTTCACGAGTCACATCGTTCCTCACACGATCACATAACCTTACATTACAAACTTTCCTGAAGGACCTCATTTCTACTGCATTCACTCTGCTTTCATGCTTCTTCTGCCACACCCAACATTCACTGCCATACATAAGCGTAGGAACAAGAACGGCATCATGCACAGCCATTCGGGCCCTTTCGGACACCGATTGACTAGACATTAGACTATCCAATGCTCCATTAATCGCATTACCCTTTTTCACTCTTCTCTCAATATCTTCATCACATTTTCCATCCCTTGTAAACAAACTTCCCAGATATACAAACTCCTTCACCTGTTCCACATCCTTACCATCAATCGCAATCACGCATTCTGTCACATCTTCCTGTCTCTCAAAAACCATCGTTTTGGTCTTATCCACATTCACCCTCATTCCCTTTCTTACAAAAGACTCACATACAATATTCATCATCTCTTGCAATTCTTCTGCCGATGATGCAAGTAGCACTTGATCGTCAGCATACAAGAGGCATTTAATGATGAATCCACCCATTCTTAGTCCATAATCACTTTCACGCAACTCTGTCAAACAGTCATCCATGAACAAATTGAAGAGCCACGGAGAAGCTACACATCCCTGTCGGACACCCCTAGAGATTCCGAACCAGTCAGTGTTTTCCCCGTTTACTCTTACACATGCACTAGAATCCTCATAGAGTGATACCAATGCACGTATAAGTTGACTCCCCAGATCGAACTTGGATAACACCTCCCATAAACCCTTTCTTACCACCCTATCATACGCCTTCTCTAAATCAATGAAGGAGCAATACACCTTTTGGTTCTTAGCTAAGAACTTTTCGGTGATGCTCCTTAGAGAGAAGATTTGATCCATACATCCCATTCCTTTCCTAAATCCTGCTTGCACATCCCATATTTTCTCATCAGTTTCATTCATCACCCTTTCAATCAATACCTTTGCATACAATTTACCGACAATGCTGAGTAGGCTAATGCCGCGGTAGTTTTTAGCCTCCTGGCGTGACCCTTCTCCTTTATACAGGGGCACAATCACCGCCTTGCACCAGTCTTGTGGTACTTTGCCACTCGACCAGCACTTTTGGAAAAGGAACATACATACATACATACATATACTCACGGCTATAAATCCCTAGAAGGGGTAGCCAGAGCTAAGGAACTTGAAGTTCCTCAGCCACTTTTGGAAGTTGCGTCGGGAAAAGATAGTGAAATAAAGGTTGTTGGTGATGGGTCTCCAACCACATCGCCCAAAAATCCCTTAAAAGCCCCAATACCGTTAGTCGCCTCTTACGTACACCCACCGGAAGAAATGGGGTAGTGTTATTCTAAGCCGACACTACACAGCAAAAAGGAAGTACAACCAAGAAGCCACCAACCCTTTACCAGACCTCAGCATTTCGATAGTTATCCTATCATACCCTGCCGCTTTCCCTATTTTCATACTTTTCATTGCTTTCATTATTTCTTCCATACTGATCTCACTTTCACTAAAAGCACCCATCGCATCGTTCCAATCAACATTACTGCCGATTGGCGAAGAAACGGATGCATCCTCTTTTTCAAAGAGTCCTTCAAAATAGTTCTTCCATACTCGTTTCATGCTACTTTCATCCGTTGCCAATTCACCCTGATCATCTTTCACTACATTCACTCTCGTGTTTGGGAAACTCCCTTTTCTTTCCGGACATATTTCGGTTTAAACAAATTACATGACAAAATTAAACACTGAAGCTCAATTACAAATAATTTTTATGTCCGAAACGCACAAAGCAAACAATATGTAAATGCGAGTGGACTTAACAAGGTTGCATCACATGTGCGGTATGTAGGTTACGTTATAATTAAATCTCGCGTTAATTATTTAGTTTGTATACCCAGCGCTTATCATGATGCACCATCTAAAATCCACAAGTGAAAATGAGTCCCGTCGTGCGGTCAGGGACCAAGCATAATGGGAAACAGGACCAATTTAGGCGTGCGGATAAAATAGATATCTTTTTCTTTAGCGTCCTTAACATTACGAGAGCTTAAACATAAAAAGAACTTTCTAATATTTTAAAGCTGAAAAACGTTAGTATTACTAAATTAATCTACAAAATAATGAAACGATCCCAAAAAAGCAAATTTATAAAAAAATCGGTGATTTTACGCGACGCGGTTTAGGTAGGTAGAGTTTGGATAAAACCTATACAATGGTTTTTGCGAGACAGAAAAATATGTTAAAATATGGATTAAATGCTTGATTGAGATTAATGACAATATAGTGGAACAAGCGCAGGAGTTTTGTATATCTGTGAATTGTGTTTACTAGGGATAGAAAGTGTGACGAAGACATGGAAAAAAAATCTAAAAAAGGGTAATGCTATAAATGTAGCTGTGAACAGTCCAATGTTAGACTTAACTTAACTGACTAGTGAGTGTCTCAAAAGACCCGAATAGCAGTGCATGATGCTATTTTAGTTCCTACGCTAATGTATGGCAGCGAATGTTGAGTGAGGCACAAGTAGCACAAGAAAAGAGCTAGAGAGCAAATTGAATACTTAATTGATTTTTGTAATATAAGCTTGTGCGACTGAGTGAGAAATGGTGAACGATGTCGTCTGAATGATGACGTTGTGGCGTCCGTTAGGTTCTGCCTAGCCCAATGGGAATAAGGGTGAGAAGTTAAGTAAGTAAATAAGTAAGTATTATTGATTGCAGTGTGATGAATGTCTTCTATGTTCATTGATCGTTAGGCACCGACTCATTCTTAATGTCTATTACAATACCTTTTATTTGTTATACACAACTCAGTATTGAAATCACTGATTGAACACTCCATATTGCCTTTATTTTCTACTCTTAGGCTAATAATTTATTTTCAAATTTAATATGGAGCTAACTTCGGAGCATACCTATGTTATCGATTTAAAAGGGAATTATTAAAATCCGATAACTGTATAAAACATAATTCATTTATTAATTCATTCCTTCCGTTTTGTTGTTAACAAAATCTGATTACTTAATAAAAAGTTATTCGTTACCGTACCTAAAAAAAACGGACGAATTAATTACTTCTATGAGGCTTCGCCTGTCTGTTCCCCGCCCGGCAGTATCTCATGAACCATAACAGGTACACATATTTCTTTAGCCGCTATAACAACAAATACTATGAAATTGAATAAAAAAAAACAAGATTTAAAGAGTTTTAAAATATACCAATAAATAAAAATAATATTTTGCATGGGAGCAACAGACATATTTTTTCTCATTTTGATAGCTAATGGTCAGAAACCCTATGTGCTCGACCAACTTCCACTTGACGTTTCGTTAGCCTAAACCGTGCCTAAACCGAACATTAAAGATCTTTATAATTTATCTCACGTCTATGGATACAGTAACATAACAGTAGTGATCTTCAAATATATCTTCCCAATTTATCGGAACTGTGCCGTAAGAAAATGCTATAAAAGTTTGCGGAGAACCGCAAGGAAGGAAGCCATGCAGTATTGTGATCCGCGTGAGATACAACCGCCTCTTTTTCGCATATATCATTAATTACCTATTACTCAAGGCTATAAATTATCATTAATTACCTATTACTCAAGGCTATAAATTACAAAGCAGGGTAGGCAGACCCTTTATTGCATGAAATCTTCAGCTACGCAGTATGTTATTGGTTATGGTAAAAATCAGAGATGAGATTTATTTGAAATACTTCTATTTAAAATGCAAATACAAAATGCAAAATACCTATTTTGTATTTGGCATTTAAATGCCTTTTAGTAAGAAACATTTTGTATTTTATTTGAAATACCTTTCGATATGTATTTTGTATTTTTAATATTCATTTCAAAATGCAAAATACTTTATAACTAAGTTTAGCCAATATTAAAAGTCAAACGAAATGAAATGAACGAATGACGCTTATAATGCCGCTGAGGGTGCGTTCGGCTGTTCGCGTCATCAACAAACGTTTATCCACGCGCTCAGAGTGCTCACGCTAGCGAGCATGGACACTGTCAGCGCAAAAAATGAGTGATGATCTATTCGAACAACTGGTATTGTTAAAAAGCGTATTAAATAAAGAAAATTGATGTTTAGACTGTTTAGTCTATCCTTTTCTTTTCGTTAGTCTAGTTTTTTACATTATTTTAAGTGAGTATTATTTTGAAAAAGTATTTTGAAAATACCTATTTTGCATTTAGCATTTGAAATACAAAACGTAAAACTATTTGGTATTTTGCATTTGAAATAGGAAATTTGAAAAGTATTTTGCATTTTGTATTTAAATGCTTTTTTAAACCTATTTTGTACATCTAAAAATTTACTATTGCTGGTAAAGGTTAAAGCACCCACATCGCCCAGCAAGCAAGCATACTAACGGATATAATTAAAGTCATAATCTCAAAATTGATCTTTATTTAAAGGCTCGCTTTAATTTAAGTCTCGAACTCTTTTGAAGGATTGAGCTCTTTTGATTTATTCTAGCTCTTTTGAAGGCTCCAACTAATTTAAAACCTCGTGGTGCTACTAGCTCCCTGAGTCCTGCCAAAAGTCCTCGAGGCTTTAAAAGTAGATTTCAGCGCCTGGTGGTTTGTACATCACTACTCTCAATCATCGCGCTTAAAACAGTCAAAGCCAATGAAAAGTTCCTTACAGCTTATTCGTTTGTTCTTTAATCTCAAAAAGGGGTGGCAAGAGCTTCGAAATGATAATTTCTGGACCATTTGCGGAAATTTGGAGGAGAAATTTTGGATTCTGAGCCATATCTCCTAAACTCCTAGTCCCCAAACATGAAATATTCATAGTCTGAGCTGCACTTAATCTCTCACTGAACTATATTCCGATCAAAATTAGTATATTGTGATTGTTTGACAAAACATGCCCTCAAAACGTCGTCAGATCGTTATGTTCTTCTCCTTTTCGTCGACTATTGTGTCTTTTCTTGTTATCACTATCAGCCAGTCTATATCTGTTATGTACTCGAGCAGTTCATTTGACTTCACTACGTCCATTGATGGCCTCCCCACCGCGCGGCTATCCAAGTTATTTGAATGAACTCGCGTGTGTGAGTGCTCGTCGCTCGCGCAGCCCTACGCTAGTGTTCGTGTAACCGCCGCCAGTCTCACTCGAGCCGGCTCCGTGTGAAGAACGTAACCAACTCATAACCCGCCAGTGTTGTGCTCTTGGTTCTGTATAACCAAATACAACAGAACATTTCAGTGCTTACAGTGCCAATACCGTTAATCTGGATATTAAAATTAAAACTGAGAGGTAAGTTCCATTATCAATGTTTATTTTCATTCAAAGTCCGACGCCTACGCTCTACACTGTGTCGCGATTTGGGAACGTCGAATTTACAACATGTTATGTTTCGGTTGTTGGACTTTCTGAGCTTTATCGACTTGGCCTTACTTAATTTTTGTAATATATCACCTAATGTTACAAAATGTTTTGTAATTATCATATGTATAACTTGAGTCATACAATCATATATTGAGATAGGAGCGGATTGTGTGTACTTAGTAATGAAGAATCATTTGATAACCGAAATAAGTGTATCAACAGGCTAGTGTGGTGTGGGTTTGTTTGAATGTTATCTAGGCGAGGCGATGCGAGCGTTGTGAGGCCAGCCGTAGGTCGGTCCGCTCCATTTCAAGAAGTTTTTATCCCGTCTACCTGCCTCGAGTGCCTTTTGTGGAATACGTGCGTGAGACACTTGAGCCAAGGCCGTTAATGGTATCTTAATATCGAACTCAAGTATTTACATGGAACTTCGTTGCTTTGTCAACAATCGTAAAAACATATAGGTCGGATTCTCTTTAAAATATTCTAAATATATGTGACTGATGTAACGAGTAAACATAGTTTTAAAACGTTGGTGGCTATGCTATTGCTGACCGTACGCTTACGATGCGGTTCATGTTACAGCCAGTCAATAGATTTATGGTCAGCTACAAACAACTGGCATTCCGATGGAATATTTTTAATCCGTAATTTCAATAAAATTTACAATTAGTGGAAGTTCTAGAAGACGAACAACCGAGAATAAGAACGAGGATAAAACTCTACATTAACACTCAATGATTGATTACTAAAATCACGTGTATGTCCCCACGGCTAAGACTTCAAAATGAGTAGCTGGAACCATTAACTAATTTTCTCGTAAGGCTTTTTGCCTTTTATACAAGAAGAGATAATCCGAAATAGATACTTAAACATACAAACATATACTCACGGCCCTTAATCCCAAAAAGGGGTAGCCAGAGCTTCAGAGCTAGAAACTCCTCAGCCACATTTGGAAGTTCATAGGGACAAGATGGCAGAAATAAAGTATCATTGGTGATGGGTCTCCAACCGCATCGCCAAAATCCACTTAATGAAGCCCCTTAGTACCATACCCTTAGCCGCCTCTTACGACACCCATGGGTAGAAAGGGGTAGAGATAGATTCTAAGCTGGCACTACAAGGCATCACGGAATACTTAAACATTAGCTTAAATTCCAAAAGTCGCCAAAGGAAAGAGATGAAGAAGTACGATTTTTAGCCGACTATAGCTGAACAGATTCATAGTACTAAAGTCGTGATCTTTTGTTTTACATCGCACATCGAGGATCAAGACAATTATCGTCCCCCTCAAGAGGATATTGTGGTTTAGTATCCTATACAATCTAATTCACTATTTAATCTGTCCGAAGTATGAAGAATAATAGAGCATGTATGAAAAGATTGATGATTTAAACGAAGCTTTTGCCAGGATCGTACAAAGTGACGATCGATAGTCTCTGCCTACCTCAATGAGAAAGGCAAATATTTAACACGGCAACTAAAATCCTTTTTAGGCAACTTTCTATTAAGTCACAAAAAAACTAACTTTGCAGTGATTAAATATCTTAGCAACTATTAAACTATACAAGCAACAAAATGCTAGGATCAAAAAACTAAAAAAACGGCGGCTACTGTAAGGTATCAAATATATCAAGCGGGATCAGTGAAAAACTGGTTAAGGTATTATAAAATCTAATGTGGCGACTAATTTTTCCGAGGGGATATCATACATTCTTCACTGGCAACTATTGGATTTCATTATAAAAATACACATCTGGCAGCGATTTTTAGGTAGCTTTAAAACTGAAAATGGGTATTATAATAATGTATTTGGATATTAGAATATTGTTTGCAGATTCGTAAATTCTTGGAAAGGCGGCAAATGCGCTCGCTGGCTTTTTTATTTTTGTGACTATTATATTAAGTAAATTACATATTATGTGTATTGAAGTAAAAATTAATAAAAATAAAAAAAATAGGTTAGGTTAAAAGTTGCTTCTCCCACCCTAATGGGCAGATGCAATTAAGTTAGGGTAAGAAAACAGAGGGGGAAGGGGGGGCGAAGCCCCCCGCATTAAAAAACAATTAATCACCACAAATGTATTTGTGCTAGGTTAGGTTAGGGTTAGCTTGTGTCCCTTAGAGCGGAAATAGGCACCCCGCGAAGCGGGGTGACGTCGACACGCTGTTAGGTCAGGTTAAGTTGTGTAGGTGTAGGTTCATTTAAAAGAGGGAATGTTAATAAAATAGACCAATAATAGTTTTATAGCATGTCACAATTTGGTTAATTTAGATCCCTACAAATGTAGCCAAAAGTGTTTTTTTAAGATCTTGTTTGTATTTATTTCAGACCTTGGTAATGTTTATACACAACCCCATTTTAGAATTTATGAAAGCCTATTTTAACTTTTTTATCCGCCAATAGTTTGTCGCCTTAGAAGAAAATCAATTGCCACAAAAGAAAATCACTGCCAGATAAAATTTAAATAAAACCTCAAAACTCATTAAAAAGCCGCCGCTTTCTAGTTAAGATGCTACCTCTAATTAGTCGCCAAAGTAGATTATTTACTATCCATTTTCAGTTTTCTTACGACCCGGAATGGTATCAATTTGTCGCCGCGTTAAATACATGCCAATGAGAAATAATGGCGTGAATATATGTATATGTATGTGTGTTATTTGTGAAAAAGACTACCTGATTTGAACAATAATTTCTGGTCTGTTGCCCGATACAATTAAAGGTCCTAAGAGTTATGAACTTACAAGTAAATATAAAAAGTAAATTGAAAAGTTTTCTGTTTAAAAATGCTTGTTTTTCATGTTTAATAAGAACGGCTAAATCCGGAACTCCTGACGCCATTAATTTCTATTGGGATGAGCAAGGATTCAACCGTTGCATGATGCCGGGGCTTCATTCGAATTCAAAAACATATGTTAATCTTTGCAAAAATGCTCTTTGGCACATTAAATAATTTCGTTATTGCTATTCTTTGCCGACACTAAACAGCTAATAATGAAAACAAAAGGGCGGTATAATGTTAAAAAGTCTCTCACCATAAAAGTACCATTGTATTAACGACCCAATAATACTGGAAATTCAGATTAAGGGACAACGATTGTTATGCTTTACTTGCTGCATCACAGAAATATCACTTTATGACGCTTCATCTTAAGTTGACTTTGCTTTACAGAAAGAAATTGAGTAGTCTTTCTAAACCGATCCTACAATGTTTCAAACATGCATCACTGAATTTTCTATTAAAGAAAATTCAGAAAAAGAAATATACTCATGACGTAGACGTAGTGATGCGTCGTCAGCTTAGAATAACACTACCCCATTTCTACCCGTGGGTGTCGTTAGAGTCGACTTAGGGTTTTGGGGTTTTTAAGGAAGTTGTTGGGCGATGTTGGCGCGGTTGGAGATCCATCACCAATATATTCACCATATTTTATCTCAAGTTCCAAAAGTGGTTGAAGAATTTTGTATTTTGAAGCTCTGGCTCTTATAGGGATATTTAGCCGTGAGTATAAGTACGTAAACATATGGACTTTCAATATTTAAGTTTTGTTTCATCAAAATTCACATTTATGTTGAGAATACGTTATCTGATGTTGACTTTAGAACCACATTGGTGATTGTTCGGTGATGTGTTTACAAAAATAGTTAAAGAAGTTATTAACAAAAGTATTTATCAAAAAGGCCCTGACTCAGCACTCGTATGACAGACCATAATACTCATCATACGCAGATATTCAGCCAAAGCCCACCACCGATCACCTATATTTTACAACATACATACATATACTCACGGCTATAAATCCCTTAACGGGGTAGCCAGAGCTTTGGAATGAGAAATTCCTCAGCCACTTTTGGAAGTTGATTGGGGAAAAGATGGTAATAATAAATGTTTTTGGTGACGGGTCGCCAACCACATCGCCCAAAAATCACTCAAAAAGCCCCTATACCCTTAGTCGCCTCTTACGCACGGGTAGAAATGGGGTAGTGTTATTCTAAGCCGACACTACACAGCAAATCATATGATAACCGATCATATATTTTACAACCATTTATAAATATTCAAAAGTAGCTGAGGACTTCTAATTTCTAAATCTCTGGCAATACCTTTTTGGATTTGCAGCCGTGAGCAACAAGTGAGTACATTTATGTAAATTGACGCGAATAAATAAATAATTTTCTTGCCTTAAAATGTTATTGGAGAGTTCACCTTTGGAACATTTCTACTTAGGTGTATTCATGGTCATTGATTCCCATTGGGGTAGATAGAGATTGTTCGCCAATTTCTACTACCTTATTTAACTCTTAACAAACCTCTCCCTGTTTCCTCACGTACATCAATATTGTCATTCATACAAACATACATACATACTCCTACTATCGATTGCCACTTTGTACGATCTTGGCAAACCTCTCCAGCTTCGTTTACATCCATCAATATTTTCATTCATGCTTTTTTATTCTTCACGCTTCTAACTACTTTTTTAAGTACACACACTCTATTTAGTTCAGTTTTTTTAATTTTTTCTTGTCATTCATGCTCTTTTATTAAGACTCTGACCATTCAGACGCCATCGACTCAAACAAGCATGTTCAAAATATGGTAAAAAAAAAAAAAAAAAGTAAAAATACATTTATTAAAAGAAATACAGCTTTGTCCATTAACAGGGGTTCCCAAACTAGGCACAGCCTGTATCTTGGGAAACCAATTAAATATCTTATTATAATAGAGTATGCGCTTCAAATTTAAATAAGTAATAACAATAAAATTAAATTAACACTACAAGAAGAAGGTACACACACATACCTACATGTGCATATATATAATATAAAAATAAAAGAATCAAATTTAATATTAGTAATAAAAATAAAATAAAAACGTAGTCGTTGTTAGTGTGTTAGTGAGGGTGTTATAAATATTCATAAATACGGTAAGAAAACACCCACGACCTACATAAATTTTTGAGGCATATATATAATTTTGTGATATTATTGTTTATTAGTAAATGTTGTATAATTTATCATGTTAAATTGTTATTATTGACTCTGTACTCTCGTAATCCATAGAACTTAACCATCGCGTCAACTTAGATTTTAGTATAACTAAGGAGTCTTCTTTTTTAATACTACACTTCTTAACTGCTTTATTGTAAATGTGAGCATATGCAAAACTCCCGATGCGTTTGGCTAAGTTAGAACTTACGATAGGCATGACAAATTGATGAACCCGATTTGATTTAAGCAAAGTCAAATCGGTTGGTTTACCCAAATTTTTGTGCATAGTAAGGCATATTTTTTGGAAATAGAGCTGTCTTACCGTGAGAACTTCGGCTAGCTTGAATAATTCCTCCGTAGGGTGGGTCATGGGTTTGCGGTACATAGTCTTCAGCAATGCTCTTTGCGCCCTCTCCAACTGAATGAGCACTGATTTAGCTGCCCCTCCCCAGACCTCTATACAATAGTTAAGCAAGGATTGGCACAGCGCATAATAGACTTGCTTCATAATATGTATGTCAGCAGAACTTCGGAGGAGTTTCATGACCCCGGTGAGGCTCCTGACTCGTTTGGAGATTTTACCTATGTGGGCCTCGAAAGTAAGACGTTCGTCCAGAATGAGACCCAAGTATCTAATTTCTTTGGTCCGGTTGATTTGTATGCAGTCGCAAGGTTGGCTTCCACTTCCACCATTTCTGCAGCTGTGCATGGTTAGGGAGTACAAAGAGTCTGGCCTGGATATGGCTGTTTTGTAAAAGCACATGGTGATTTGATTATCACAATTCTGAAAAAGCTGGTATCAAATGTATATATAGCAATTTCAATGATAAACTGTTATATCAGTGTCGGTTATCATATTATTGGCGTAACAAGATAAAATGCTAAACAATCTGGAGGCCTAGTACGAGCGCTATTTCATCGTCAATATATCATCAGTTAGAATGAGATGACAGCATACGATACTAAATAAGTGCAAGAGAGATGGCTGTTTTTTACCACACGTTATCTAGATAAAAGGTCGCTGGTAATAGAGTAGTTATGCTGATATAGTTCTGTAGTTCGTTGCCGCGTTGTTTGACAAATGGTGTTACGTTACGGTTGTTTTTTAATGAAAAATGTAGTAATTATTAATTTGTGTTATTTAATTATTTATATAATATCTATTTAATTAATTAAGTTAAGGACCAAAGTGTAGACGAAGTTGAATGGGCTGCACAGGTGTGTAATGGCGTTCAGGAATATTTACATGTATGTAATTACCACTCAATATTTAAATATTAATCACATCGTTATTTTACTATTAACACTTTGATAAAAAAATGTTTACTCGTATTTATCTTAAAATATTAAGATTACTTCTAATAACACATATTTTAAAAAAAATGTTTAAAAATAATAATTAAACTATTGTTAGGTTAGGATAGGATTTTCAAGATGCTCCTATCGACATTTGCTAAACTAAAGTATTCCTAGGTGACATTCCTATGCTACTAAGGATTTTTGAAGAATGGAATAAAATATAATCGTCCTAATCCTAGCTCTGAAGATTTCAAAACATCGAATTCAGCAATGAAACTGCCCAAAAACGAAGAAACGATGCATAATACTAAAGAGATTATTCCATTACACTTTGTCGTTTCTGAATTCAGACGTCCTTCGAAGTTACTGCCGCATACGCTTGTTATTCCACTACACAAATTTGTCTACTTTTCATTTCAGTAGCCTAGCGTTCTGAACGTTATTCCACTAGTCTGAATTCAGATTCTGTGGCTCTCAGACGTCTTCATTCAGACAAATGGAATAAGCTCTTAACAAGTATAAGCTGTACTCTGGCTATTTCAGTTGCGCAGCGGCGTTCAATTTAGAAACCATTTTTAGTGACTTAAGCCTTAGTCATGTCATACTTGTATATGAGCACTACTTTTGCCCGCGACTTCGTCCTCACGGAATAGTTATTTTGAGACCATTTCAGCAACGCTACCATTACCCAAATCCATAAGCCTTTATCAATAAAAATAAACAAATTATGAATAGAAATAGATGGAATGAAGATTACAGAAGTTTCATATATACTTTTATCTCCTGTAATTTCGGTTTCCGTACGAATTTCGGATTACAACCTGATAGAATTGGCCTAGACCTCGTTTTTAAAACATACCTTTTTATATTTTAAATCGATTAAAGACATCAAACTAAACAACTTTGACTATGGAAGGCATATCTAAAATATTGTAATTTTTATAATAATTAATACATAAAATGTGTGGGTCCCTAGATCAAACTGAGAAAGTATAGTAAGGTTCTTAGCCTCAGCTGAAATAAAAAAAAAACATAGAAGAAATATATACCAGTTTTTTTTAAATTTTAGCTGAGGCTGAGAACCTTATTATACTTTCTCAGTTTGATCTAGGTACGACACTTTTTAATTTATTAATTGTTTTCAAAATTACAATATTTTAGATATGCATTCCATAGGCAAAGTTGTTTAGTATCATGTCCTTAATCGATTTAAAGTATAAAAGGGGTATGTTTTAAAAGCGAGGTCTAGGCCAATTGTGGAAGTACAAATTTCAAATTCTCGTAATTCCCGTTCCCATAAAAAGTGTGGTAATCCTTCTGTAAAGTACATTAATATCTGTTGAGAAGTCTTTATACCAAATTTTAATTTGATACAATCAAAATTGCGAAAGATTCATCCAAACTTAAACTTTCCATAATTCCCGTTCCTGCGGAAATTCCTGGGAATTCTTTCATAGTGTTCATTTGAAGTACTAAGACTACCTACCTACTAAATATCAGATTTCTAGGTCCAGTCTTTTACGCTGTGTTCTGTCTGTCAGTAAGACAGTCAGTAACAGAACGATTTTGTTTACTGAAAAAGATTATGAAGTGAATACTTTTACGGAAAATTCCTCCGAACTTCTTCAAAAATTGGCTTTATGAAAGTAAATTAATAGGGTGCCCTAACTTCCACTTTACTTCCTAATTTGAAATTTGCATTAAATGTAGTATAATTTGTTGATTGCGTGACTTCTACAGACTTGAAAGTTGCCAAACAAAGCCCAAAGGTATTTAGGAATGGCCATTTTGAAATGTTTTTAAAGATGGTTACGTTCGTGCGAATAATATCAAAGACGACAATTATTGGTCACATCTATACATACATACATATACTCACGGCTATAAATCCCTTGAAGGGGTAGCCAGAGCTAGGGAATGAGACATTCCTCAGCCACCTTTGGAAATTGCGTGGGGAAAAAACTGTGAAATAAAGGTTGTTGGTGATGGGTCTCCAACCGCATCGCTCAAAAATCCCTTAAAAGCCCCAATACCGTTAGTCGCCTCTTACGTACACCCACTGGAAGAAATGGGGTAGTGCTATTCTAAGCCGACACTACACAGCAATTACCAATTATTGCTGTGTAGTGTCGGCTTAGAATAGCACTACCCCATTTCTTCGCACGAGTGATCGTAAGTGGCGACTTAGAGTATCGGAGATGTTAATTTTTAATGATTTTTAACCGACTTCAAAAAAGGAGGTTCTCAGTTCGATTGTTTGTATGTATGTATGTATAATTGTCCGCGATTATCTCGAGTTTGGCTTAAGCTATTTGGATGCGGTTTTCAGGACAGTATTCGTTACATTTAGGAGAAGGTTTTAGTACCTTAACCGACCAAAAAAAGAAAGGAGGTTCTGTGTTTGACCTGTATGTATGTCTGTTGGTCCGCGATTATCTCACGTTTGGCTTAAGCTATTTGGATGCGGTTTTCAGAAAAGTATTCGTTACATTTAGGAGAAGGTTTTAGTGCCTTGACCGACCAAAAAAAGAAAGGAGGTTCTGTGTTTGACCTGTATGTATGTGTGTTGGTCCGCGATTATCTCAGAAAAGTGTTCGTTATATTTAGAAGATGGGTTAAAAGTTCTTTAACCGACTCGAAAAAAAGGAGGTTTCTTAGTTTGAAATATAAGTATGTATGTAAAGTTATCAATACTAGACAGAAATTTATCAATATATGTTAATAAAGTTTTTTTATCAGTAATAAACAGAGTTACTAAATTATTGAACAAAAAAGTATATAAAAACATGAATAAATTACTCTTAATTATATTAAAGAAAAAAATATATATTACAACATCATGTTTTTCATCCTGGTAATTTCAATCAAGACGCTTTCGTCATGGGGAATTTCGCGCTTTCGGAATGGTCTTAACCATTTAAGTAATTTCTTTGAATCTATATCACTTAAAGCCATCTCATCAAGGGATTTTACTCGACTCAACGCTACATATATATAAGAGTGTTTCTTCGCATTTGTGATAGGTCAACTTCTCTTTGCTCATCTGTTTCGGCAGCAAGAGCAGCACGCTGACGATCTCTCTCATTCTGAAGGGCAAGCACGAGTTATCGACACGATAACGGTTAGAATGAGATGGCAGTATACGATACTAAGTAAGTGCGTAAAAGATGACTGCTTTATCCCACGCGATAACTAGTTTAAATACGGCTCGTGCTTTTCTGCTGAAGTCTTTGTTTTTTTTCGATGGGTGTTTCGTTCTCCCTTACGCGACTTTTCCTTAAAGCATCCTTTGCTTTTCTATCTAGGCCCGCAGGTAAACAAAATAGTAACAAGTAAGCTAAAGTCATAATAACAAATATTATAACTACCTGTTAAAAAAACTATAAAATAAACGGACAGTAAAACTTATCTCTCAAAAACTATCACTAATTCACTAAAAAAACTCAGAGTAATTTAAGAACTTATCACTAAAAAGTATAAAATAAAAAAGAAAAACAAAAACTTCAAATTAAAAACTAAACAGAAAAAATAAATATTATTATTTTTTATTTAAAAAAGAACCGCCTTCAAAAATCCAACTGAAAAGTATAAAATATTTTTTATTTATTTTATTATGTACAACTCTATTCAACTTCTTCTTTTTGAAGTCGGTGCCAAACAGACAAATCCAAAATGAAAATTGCTACATAGAGAAAACCATACGAATAATAAATCAATCGATAGTGCCTCAACAACAGTAGGTAACACAATCGCGCTCAAAAATCAAGAAATTTCTTCCGCTCGCAACGACGTCGCTTTATAAAGAATGGAATTGGGGGACAGTGAGCGGTGCGTAGCCTGGTGTGCCTGCGTCGCACTCCGCACAGAAATTATCATAATATACATGTCACCGTAAAACTGTAAATACTAGTAAATTATAATTTTAGATAGATAGCGAGATAGTAAACCAACGTTAGGTTAGGTTATGTAAGATTATCAGATTTCAAACTAACGGAATTAACAATTCGACAGAGACATGCATGCACCGAGTTGGCACAACCAATACTTCTAACACTTTGTAAAAAGACGATCGAGAATCTAAATCACTACATAGAATAAAACAAAGTCGCTTTCTCTCTCCCTGTCTGGGATATACGGACATCCTTATGTATACTTTAATCTGTAAAACTACGAAATGAATTTTAATGCGATTTTTTTTATTAATTGATTAAAAAGGAAGGTTTATAAGGATGACATACGCTGATGGGGTGGAGAACTCACTCAACTTGGGCGGGCCACTAATATTCGTTCTTCTTTGTCATGAAAATTGGTTTGGCACCGACTTCAAAAAGAAGAAGTTGAATAGAGTTGTACATAATAAAATAAATAAAAATTATTTTATACTTTTCAGTTGGATTTTTGAAGGCGGTTCTTTTTTAAATAAAAAATAATAATATTTAATTTTTCTGTTTAGTTTTTAATTTGAAGTTTTTGAGCGATGCGGTTGGAGATCCATCACCAAATCTTTTTCCCACTTAACTTCCAGATGGTAGCTAAAGTATTTTTTTATTCTGAAGCTCTGGCTATCCCATTTAGGGATTTATAGCCGTGAGTATATGTATGTATATATATATGTGAATAGATTAGAATAGAAAACTTTTTATTGCACATCAAAAACGAGACATATTTACAAATAAACAGAATTAGTGTGTGATAGTGAGTAGTAGTGGTCCACATATAAACATAGAATATATATTTTTTTATGTTCTTAGTTCTAGATCAAGGGTTTAATCCCCACTGCGGGATATCATTAACTCGTTTATATATTAGCTTAACCTGTATTTATGTATGTAACCTTGTCCTTTAAACTCGATTCTAGTGGGTTGCTGTGTAGTGTCGGCTTAGAATAGCACTACCCCATTTCTTCCGGTGGGTGTACGTAAGAGGCGACTAACGGTAATGGGGCTTTTAAGGGATTTTTGGGCGACAACAACAACCTTTATTTCACCATCTTTTCCCCATGCAACTTCCAAAAGTGGTTGAGGAATTTCTAATTCCTTAGCTCTGGCTACCCCTTCTAGGGATTTATAGCCGTAAGTATATGTATGTATGTATGTCTATTGGGTTGTTCTGTGCCATATTTTTCGTCTATCGAGCCACCCACGCTTTTTCATGACTTTCAGCTTATATTGGGAATTATTTTTCACTTTTTAGTTAAATGTGCTTCAAAAGCGTTTATTAATTTTTTACTTCATTTATTTTTATGCCATAATGAATGATTTTTAGTTTTGGGTAAAAGTTTCTCATTTATTAAAGTGTAAATTGTGTACATTGCCTACGTTACTGTTGATTTTGTTATTGAATTTGTATTTGTATATGTGTTTTCTTTTTTGATGTGCAATGAAGTGTTTTACTAATTCTATTGATTTTCTATTCTACATTCTTCAAGACTAAATTGTCCCTGAGAATGTATATATTCTTAGTCATTATGTTTATGCCCGGATGTTTATTACAACTGATCCCAACGAGGCAATAAGACCCGCTCTCTATCGCTTAAGTTGCAACTAGCATTCTTCAGGCGAATAAATACACATAAACAACTGATATTTGTGTTTCATAGGAAGTTCACAATTGAAAATAATGACGTACAATATACTTCCAGTCTATGATTTTCCAGCAAGTTACGTCAATCACAGGAAAGTATAAAATAGGGTTGTATGAAAGTTGACTTAAGGGCGATGATTTAAAGGTGACAACCAAGGTAGTCCTTTATCAATGTGCCTTTTCTAAAGGCATATGTATGGTTCATACTAAAAGGACGCTCGTACTAGCCTATGCAGAAAACGTCTTAAGTCAAAATTCATAAAAATTTTGGTAATGGAACACCGGTTTCATTTCGATTTCAAATTTCGTTTTCAATTCGGATTCCGTGCGATACTATAATTTTCATCATCATCTTTATTTCAGCTATCAAATGCTAAATATAATCCTTCCAAAAGGATTTCAAGTGATTTTTCCTACACTCGATGTGTAACAGAATTACTCTTTGTTTGAGTTAGTCCCGTTCTGCAGTAAAACTTCTTTATGTTATATGAGCTCTCTCTATAATCATATATTCCCTATATAATAAATAACATAAGGGTCCAAAAAAAGGAAAATCTGTGTCTATGTTATCCATCTATATGGCGTCATAAATTTAAAATAAACTCAACCTCAAAATAAAAGTTTGCAAGTCAATAAAACCTATTACAATATTATAAGCCTGTCTTCTGAAGGCGTTCGGGATAAAATAAAAAAGCGGCCAAGAGCGAGATGGACTCGCTAATGAAGGGTTCTGTAGCAGCACTAGCAGCAGGTAGGTAACATAGTTATCTACTATATAAATATAAGTCGGGTTTTCCTTCGTTTTATGCGTAAGGCCTGTGATAGTAAAAATATTGTTATATATTTCAGTGAAATTAATAAATTAGGTAAGTAATTTGATTTATGACGTTTAAAAATAGAACTACTGGCTAGATCTCATTCAAACCAATTTTCGTTAGTAGTTTGTATAGTAATACACATCATATATTTTTTTCAGGTTTATCATGCCCATATTTTAGAAGTTACGGGGGGGGGGGACACACATTTTACCACTTTGGAAAAGTCTCTCGCGCAAACTATTCAGTTTTGAAAAAAATGATATAAGAAACCTCAACATCATTTTCAAATACCTTTTGATAGATACCCCACACGTATAGGTTTGATGAAAAAAAAAAATTTGAGTGTCAGTTCTATGTATGAGGAACCCTAAAAATTTTGGTTTTTTTTTCAGATTTTATTTTAAAATCTTAATGCGGTTTACAGAATACATCTACGCACCAATTTTTAATAATGTAGTTCTTATAGTTTTGGAATAAACTGGCTGTGACATACGGACGGACGGACGGACGGACAGACAGACAGACATGACGAATCTATAAGGGTCCCGTTTTTGCCATTTGGCTACGGAACCCTAAAAAAAACTCTTGATCGACATCTGACGAACAAAAAACTAGTTAAAGCAGCTGAGGTTCGGTGCACTATTGGGCGAGGGGATCGCAGGGGTGGGGGGGAGGCGCCATATGCGCGGGAGCACACCAACAACTTGCCATGTGTAATTATAAGGTTGCGTCTGTGTGAGTGGGGGTGAAAAGTGCACCTTGCACGCAACGGTACCCCGTCTTGAGAGCAGGTAGCTGCGGGCATCCGTGGGACGAATATAAAACCATAATCTTAGAAATTTCGTGTTCATCTCAAATAATAAAATGCTAATTTTATTTCTGATTTGATTCCTTGATTGTGGATGGACGGGTGTTTCATTTTGATAATTTATTGGTGTTTATATTTATCAGTATTAAATAAATCAATAAAGAAATAGCTAAAAACAATGTATGACAATCACATTAAAGACAAGTATTTAACATTTTCAGTCCATTATCCCGTTATTCTCGCTCCATCAATTTGTATGGGAAGCGAATAGCCTTACTATGTCGATCGATATCCAAGACCAATCTGGCATAAAAAAGTAATAAGTAATCCAGTCTATAATTTAATTTAAGACATCAATCGAAAACATCGCAAAATGGCTGAAGTCAAAAATGACCCGCAAGTAAAGTAAACACGTCGTCATTACTTGGCTGTAACCGACTCAGCAACAATCCAGTCCAAACCACTAAATATAGTACAAAATAAAACAACTGTCATTTGCCCTTCATTTGCTGTCATACGAATATCAATAATTATAAACCATAAGTCGTGGTAGCAAGGTTGCAATTCGGTTGGAGATGCGTGGGAAGACTAATTGGTAGACGCTGCCGTACCAGCGCATTGAAATTTTAATAATGAATGCATTATTAACGAACACTATTGCTTAATCACGGTTCAACTATATGGTCAGAATTAGTTTTTTTATATGTAATTATGACAAGTGATCCGTATTAAGGAAGCAAATGAGATAGATGTACCCGAAGAAATCGTATAAAAGTTATATTTAGAAAATAAATTAATGCAGTAGTACTTTAAATTGTGGCTGAAAAAATTATATTCCTTCTTGAAATGTTTAGATAAATAATGGATTCTAAAACAGTGTTTAATTATTTGTGATTAAGTAAAATTATTAAATAATTAGGCCAATAGATGTCTACTGCCGGAGATAGGTCTCTAAAAAGGATTCCACAACGACCGGCCCTACGCAGCTCCGTCCAACAAATTTATTTATTGAAATGTCTATATATAATTACCTTTAAGTATTTTTATACTTTTTAATTGACATCTTTCCGTAGGCAATCAATCAAAGAATATAAAGGCCAAATCATCACTTCAGTGTTAAAGAAGACATGTAGAAACCATAAAACCAACGCATTTTGTTTCTTAGATAGAAACGTAATAAAATTAACGCAATTAATTTACAACATTATGCCGATTGACTGTTACATATGCGCTGGGGTCAATGGGCTCTGATAAAATAATGAAGTTATTGTGTATTGGCTCGGCACATATAGTGGCTTGGACCTTGGTTCAGCGTACACGAACTGCATTCATAAACACAGATTCATATTCTGTATACCCATGGGCTACACAAGTATGGATAAATAAATAAAGTGAATTACCATTAACAATAGTTTTGACCTCTAATCACTTAAGAAATTCCTAACCTATCTTAACATCGCTGTGGCCCAGTAATTGTCTAAACCGAAATTACAAAGTTTCAAAACAATTAAAATTAAAAAGTGATTTTGTTTTGTCTAAAGTATTCTCGCGAGTCCACTGTTAAGTATATGTTATGCAATATGTATTGCATAATCATCGCTTTCGGTAAGACACAAAATTCATTTGATTATAAATAAAATAAAAGCGTATCATCTTGGTAATTAAAAATGTCACTCGGTACAAGGAAAAAAAGTTAGGATGGATAACAAGAATTTATAAAGAGGTTATGTTTAGAGTTGTAAGGCTCATCTCTACATCTAAGAAATCGTTTAAGAAATTCTACCATTTAATACAACTTGTTTTCTTTAATCTAGCCCAAAAAATTCTATCCATGCTAATCTAAGCTAGAATATTACAACAGCTTAAGAAAACACTCTGATACCCCTGCATTTGCAACCGAGCTATTCCTCAAACAACCAAGATTTCCTTATCGCTAAAACAGTTCAACAGGACCTTTGTTAATCTGTAACAGTACAAACAGTAGAAAATACAAATGGAGTCAAATGCTGTATACCAAGTCACAAAGAGTTATGAATGATGTGAGGCGGGGCGGGGCGCTCTGCTAAATATAGAGTTGTGTGCAACAGGTGGCCGCGCTGGGCCTACACCCTTTCGTTTTACTCTTACTGTTCTTGGTAAAAAGATGTGCAGTGTTGCCTTTGAAAAGCACAAACTTAGTGTTTCTTGTTCTTATCAGGCGATTTAAAGATCTGGAGGTAATAATAAGGAAGTGGGTTGGCTAAACTGTTTGCAATCTATTACCAAACTATTTTATTCTTTTCTTATTCCTCTCAATTTTGGTAACAATTTTTTGAGAAATTATGGGTTTCGAAGCTCTGAATACCCTTTTGAGAAAGTAATATAAATTCGATGATCAAGTCAGATGGAGTTCATAGAATCGCGAAATTAAAATTTAACTTATTCCTGGAATGATTGTCAACTGAAACTCGTTACACATAATAATAGTATCTTTTTAATTCAAAACTTATTCTTCTTATGTTTTGGCCATTTGTAAAAGTTGTATATAATAACAATGTTAAGATGGTTTGGGCACATAGAGAGTATGGATAATAGTAAGTGAGTGAAAGGGTTTAATAGAGTGAATGTGGATGGTTATGTTAGTAGAGGACGACCTAGAAAGGCATATTTGGACCAAATAGAGAGTGTATTCAAAAGAGCAGGCGTCCGAAGTATTAGGAATAAAAGTGCATGTATGACAAGATTGATGGATGTTAACGAAGCTGTAGAGGTTTGTCAAGATCGTACAATGTAGCGATCAATGGGAATCATAAAATAATCATCTGTGATTTGTAATAGAAGAATAATCATCTCGAAAAATTTCGAGTTTGATGTAAAACAATATTTTACCTATATTGACTATATTTGACAATGCCAATTCTTTCTGATATTATTTCTTATATTGTAATCACCTACATAACGATTTTAATATGAAAAGTATGAGATCATTCGGAGGGCTCTTAAAATATAATTAGAAAAGATAGTGATCCGAACAAATGTCACGTTATCTGTCTGATAAAAATTATGTGACGACAAGAAAACACTTATTTACTATCATTCGTTTACCTTCACACTGTGATAATACAATTATCAAACAAAACAAACATAGCCCATGCCTTCCATTAATAAAGAGCCGGCAGATGTAGAGTAAAAAATTAGTCACTGTACATTTACACCCTAACTGTACATGGCTTATTGATCTTAGTAGGCATGGAACATTTCACAAATAGCATATGATTAATCATATGATTTTAATAATCATATGTCATATGATAATAGCATTTAGAAAGGTTGCTACTAATCATTCCTGGTCGCACCACATCTAAATCATGATATTGAATGAAATCATAAGAAAAGCAAAGCGAGTAACTTGTGGGCGGGGTGGGGTTATCTTTGAAAGTGTAAGCGAATAAGAAATATTGAGTTAGAGAGAGCAAAGTATAAAACTTTACTTTAGTTTTGGTATAACCTGTAAGCTAAGGGTATAAGGCTTAAATTACTTTGAAGTAAAAAATAACAGATAAGAACTATTTGCTATTTGAAAATCATATGACTTTTGTTTCCGAATTTCGGCTATTTTGCTTTGAATGAAATGAAATCAGTTAGTAAGTCAGCTGTTGTGATAGCGAAACGAAATTTTAAATAACAATCACCTCTACTACTTACTTAATAATAGAAGGACTTTTCAACATAGTTAGAAAATACCAAGAAAATAATACAATCAATGAGTGTATTGTTATATTATAATACATATGCCTTATTGAAATAGGCACATGTTCTGTTGAACTAACAGAAATATCATCCACTTACTATTCTTTTATTTCTACAACCAACTACAACAAAAATAAAACTTATATAAATGGCAATATCATACATACATACATACGCCACAGTTCACTCACGCCATTAGTTCTCCTTGGGATAGGCAGAGACTATTGATCGCCACTTCGCACGATCCTGACAAACCTCTCTAGCTTCGTTTACATCCATCAATCTTATATCAATGGCAATGTCAAATCTGTATAAAAAATATTTAATTATTAAAAATATGTTTGCTTAAACGTAACTACAAAAATGACGACCTCTATTTGAACTGCAACCTTATCCTTATCATAAATTATAATGTAAAATCATATGCATATTGCATGTAGCAAAAAGTATGAAATATCATAATTGTTAAAAATCATGAACTATGAAAAATAGCAGTAAAAATCATATGATAAAATTTAGCAATAGCACCAAATGATTATGAATTAAAAATAGCAATCATTGCCATGCCTAGATCTTAGATGTGTAGTGTCTGCTTAGAATAACACCAACACATTTCTTACCCTGGGTGTTGTGCAAGCCATCTAAGGTTATTGGGACTTTATAACTGATTATTCGGCGATGAAGATGGAAACTCATCACTTTCCACTTTTCCATAAAATCCAAAAATAGCTAAGGTTTCTCTATTTAGAATTTCTGGCTACCAGTTTGATATAAATAGTAACTCCGTCTTATATTTCGTTATATTATTGTACAGCTTTAACTATAACATAACATAACATAAAAGTTCACGCCGTTTATCCCCGAAGGGGTTGGCAGAGGTACCAATACTCCTGAACTCACATGGCAAGCGCCATCTAGTTTCCAGAGAAGGTACCCACGTTTTGCTTAGACAGTGTACTCACGTGATAAGGGGCAGGCCTATCGCCGTTTTGTACGAATACACTGTCACATGACTAAGTACAACTCAGCCATGTGGGTTTCCTCACGATGTTTTCCCTCACCGTTAGCAACCATGATAAATATATACGTATACGTATATAGCTTTAACTATATTGTGCAGATAAAAAAAGAAAATAATTTCACATAACCTATCACACTTTCATGCAATGCGTCATCTAATGCGCAAGACGAAATTTGTATCACCGATCAAAGATGTATATCGTGAAGCAGGTCGCGTGACGTCTATCTGTGTGCCCATCAAAATGGCTTCCATGAAAGTTCGTGCTTCCATCAGTCACCTTCGGATATCCGCCCGAGGCCATGGCCTGATGATTGATCAGGAATCATTTCACGCGTGACAACACATACGAATAAATATGTAAAATACCGCTTTAGGGACTGTAAAGTGGCTTATGGTTATGGAATGGATCTCATGTTTTTGATGACAATAATCAGGGCTATAATAAAAAGGGTGCAACAAAGTTGTAGATGTCAAGAGATGAACATACTGTTGTACTCTTTTCGCGAATAAACTATTTGAATGAATTTTGTTTTTTTTTAAATAAAAAATGAAGCAATACAGGGATGTTTTAAATCATGATAGGGCATTAATCGACTTCTTTCGGCCCTGTACATGGCAGGTATGTCATGAATTCAAGGTGGGTTAGTGCTATTTTTATACAGCAATTCAAATCATTATCATAAATCTACATCTGAACTCCTATGAAACTTTTCCATAGCTTCAAAATAACACAAACATCTCCCACTTTTAGCTGAAGAAAAAAGGTAAATGAAAGTCTCTTAGAAGCTGCGAATGAAAATAGCTTCGGATTCGTTCATTATAATAGTTCATTAATCATAATTTGCGACAAAATGCGTGACAAAGTTGGCTGAAAGTCCCCGAGCTCGACCCTGAGCGTGATATAAATAGCCAGCTGCAATAACATGGCTACCGCGCAGCCCTTTCTGCATACAAACTTTGTGCGTTTCGTTTCATCTTGGCATCATGGTTCACCCTTTGTTTTCTCATTCATAGTTTACTACTAACCAACCGTCCCGGCTTTGTATAGTTATAGGATTATTAAAAAAGTGGCCTAAGTATTCTACTAGGTAAAAGGCCCGGCTTACAGTCCAGAGGTATGGGTTGGATTCCTGCTGAGTAAACTCACAAATTCGTCGCTCCCGGTTTTCATCATGGCTGTAGTTGTTAGTCTGCAAAGCCGCATTAGGCCAGAGTGGTGGACTATAACCTGATTACTCTATTCAGGGTCGGGACTGTCAGTATATATATGGGCCTTTATGACACGCTTATGACATTTACATTACGTTTTGTTCATTATTTATAGTTAATTTACTGTTTGTTAAAACTGTTCTTAAATCTAAGGTAATAACTGTCTTTGATAGTTCTATGGAACCAATAGTGCATTTTATCTAAAGAATATGAACAAATAACGTTGCTGCAAGTGAAAACCCAGTATATTCCAACAATAAATACTATAAAATACGACGCGAAATTTGATAAAGTAAACGGTATTACCATCAATCTAGTTGCAAATGATAAGAATGCAATAAAACGCATACTAATAATAGCCGCTATCTTTCGCGACTTCTTCGTCGTGAGGCCAAAACGTGGGTTTGACGACAGGATCTAGTCGGTTCTCAGGATGCAGAAGAAAGTAGGTTTCCATAGTCATCGTCTCAAATGGCGGCAGAGCCTTAATTCTTGCGATTTGCTTTTGGGCACTGCAAAAATGAAATTAACTTTGAAGAATAGTACTACCCTATTCCTCCGGATAGTGTTATGAGCCAGCTAAGGGATATGGGGCTTTTACTATAGTTGTCGTTTGCTGTAGTTTCGACTTAGAATGGCACTATCCCATCTTCCCGTAAGTGTCGTAAAGAATTTCTGAAATGCGGTTGGAAATCTATTCCCAGCAATCATTTGTTTGGCGACTTTTTTTCTTGTCAAATTCCATAAGTGGCTGAGGAATCAGTGTTGCCCAAGCCTTCACCACCCTTCTTTGGGATTATACCTGTGTGTATAGCTAGATAGATACTTACCTATATAGGTTATTCCAAATATATACATATAAATATTTAAATGTATTTATTAAAAAACGAAACTTACTCGTCGATCAGTAATTTCTGATCCACTGTATAACTTTGTATTTCCTCTTGGATCTGTTTCCACTGTTCGTCTATTTTGCTGCTCATAGTATCGGCCGGGTATGGTACTTGTAATTGTTCGTACTGGGATTTGAAGTCATCCACCATAGACGAAGAGACTAGCTTTTTATATTCATCCCAGTTAATTTTCGGAGCTTCGGCTGGGAACGCCATTACTCTGTTTGTAAATAATATGTATATAAAATTTGGTGTGCGGTGTAGTGCCGGCTTAGTATATCACTACCACTTTCTACCCACGGGAGTCGTAAGAGGCGACTAAGGGTATGGGGCTTTTATAGTGGTTTTTGGGTGATGCGGTTGGAGGCCGATCACTAACGATACTTAATTTCTACCATCTTGTCCCCGATCAATTTCCAAATGTGGCTGAGGAGTTACTAGGTCTAAAGTTCTGGCTTTTTGGGATTTATGAGCGTGAGTATATGTATGTATGTAACATAAACATAGAACTATTGCCTGAATTATTGTGATGATAGATTATTATGAAATGTACCGTCGCAAATAAGCGTCTGACTTTCCTTTGAAAGCATAAAAATTAGCTTTTTGATCCGTTGCTACTCTTTTCTCAATTTCTCTCCAATCGATATTGCTTTTCAGAAATCTTGACATCTTCGTTTTAATATTTTATGCCTATTATTTTTATTCAAATACTTTGGCCGAGGCTATTTTCACCGAAATTATTTTTTTATATATTGCACAAATACTATAAATAATGGTTATACAGCCCTGGTTTCTCGATCTTTTAAGCCAACCGAAAATCTAAGTTAAATTGAGAATGACTCAAACCCTTACTAAAAGTATTAAACAAAGCATAATAAGCAACAAAACTAAGAAACTTTATTTCCAGGAGATTTAAATAGAATTTTACTTTACAGTAAACGGTTTATTTTCGATACTCTTTGTTTTGTAACCTAAACTTAAGTATTCCAGTAATTTTCGGCTTGCACAACTAAAACAGCTCACAACAAATAACATTATTATCATCCTACATTGGAGTCAATTAAATATAAGCGAGAAAACTGAATAAAATAATATAAAAGATTCCATCATCCATCCACGTCAATCTTCGGTGTCAATAGCCAAACATTGGCGGAAACGTCAACTAAACATCACAGCTGATCTTTCCGCCAAAAGGAGATTCTCATATTTTTTCGGTCGAATCAGCCGCGGCGAAATACTTTAACAACAAGCAAAGAGTTTAAAATGTGTCAACTAGTTGACAATGTTTTAAAACGTCATGTCTCAAAATGTATTTTTATTAGCTTTAGTAGTCTATGCATCAATACATAGATATCACTCATGAATTTAACATATCATACAGCAATAGCATGGTCAAAGCCGTGTGGGACTACCGCTGTGACCTGTGGCCACCTTTAACTGAACTTTGAGTGAAATTTTACGACGAGAAAGTTAGAAGAAGAAAGATTTTTTGTTATAGGGAACAAAATTAACTCTTGTAACGTTTTCAGTTCCATAGTACAACATACAACTTCCTTCCAATAGGTCAACAACTGCTCTTTTTCAAAAATGTTTTACTATTTTTCGTATGGGAAGTGAATTACATCCATTAAACGATTACTTATCATAATTCTATCATATTGTAAGTCTATTGTTATTCTAAATGTAAATTCCCTAATAAATATCAAATTAATGAGCCAGCGTAATTTAATCCACCGACCGTCGCATTTTAATCCGACGCCAACTTCTTACATCAGTAAAATTCTCGTGTTCAATCCAATCCAAAACAAGAATGTATTAAATAGCTAAAATATTTCAGAATCTTCGAGTATTTGATACCCGAGAAGTCTTTCGTTTCATAATAACACTAACCGATTTGCTTATGCCTAAATGATCCCATCAAAATTAAATCTGCATGCAATCGTGCGTGCTCTTAAGCTGTGTGGCTAACGAAAACTCTTTGTATTCAAATGTGTTATCACATAAATTTGTCTTCATTTTGGATCTTCTAACACAATCTTATACTAAGGGGAATAATTACAAATTGCTGGCTAAGCACGATATTGTATTAGTCAGTATTTTTGAGTAGCATTTTAGTTTGGGTTCACTTTGTGTGTGAATACATAGATATCGTAACTGTAGGTATAAATACGGAAAAGATATAGTTTCTTTGACAGTTCATGCCTATATTTAATGCAGTTTCAAAGTAATACAGTATTTATAGTAGAACTGTTACAAAGTTTGTATTTCTATATGTATTTTGAAACTAGCTGACCCGCCAGACTTCGTACTGTCTTAGTCGATAAATTTTATTTGAGATAAAAAAGGATTTTTATCATATTCACCTTTCCTTGGGCTTACACAAATAGTTTAAGAGAAAAATTAGCCAAATCGTCATCTTTTCTCGTGTGTAACCAAAGTTAACGAACAGCATTATTTTTTTATATAAATAGATAGAACTGTTGTCGATTTAATATCAAATACTTAAATCATAATAACACTACGTTCTTCAAGGCTAATTTTGTCTGTGTATCATATCCATTTATAGTATTTATTGTTATTCTTGACTTTAATAATCCCTCAAAAACCAAGAAACAATACAAACAAGATAATTATGATTTTATGATAAATGATATCTTATCATTCTTTACGGCATGGTGTCATATGATATAATTTTATACGCATTTTGCAAAGATAAGTTTGGAATCTAATTTATTACGTCACTTCACCATACACCAACACCCTTTGAAACCCTTCGCGGTTGTAAATATTGTAATGTTATGCCAAATTTTAGGCTAACTATTTAATATTGCAGACTTCAAGAGTAACTTTTCGCATGTTGTAATAATTGTAAGAAGTTCTATACAATTTTTGAAGATTTGAAAATTAGTAGTCATCTTACCATCTTACCAACAAACATTGTAGTAAAAAATATACATACATATACTCACGGCTATAAATCCCTAAAAGAGGTAGCCAGAGCTGAGAAGTTGAATGGGGAAAAGATGGTAGAATAAAGGTTGTTGGTGATGGGTCTCCAACCGCATCGCCCAAAAATCCCTTAAAAAGCCCCAATACCGTTAGTCGCCTCTTACGTACACCCACAGGTAGAAATGGGGTAGTGCTATTCTAAGCCGACACTAAACAGCTAATATGTGTTATTTATATTATTTAGATATGTCAATAATATATCATATCGTAATGTGGATATGGTGTCATCTCCAATTCCAGGTCTCAAAACTCCAGATTTCTCAGGATATCTCATAATCATTGTCTCAAAGTGACATATTTTTTCTGAAGATTATTCCTAAAGTGTTATTAATTTTGAACTAACTTCCAACATATTTTAACGTAGCTTATCATAAAATCCTTCATCGCAGAGGAATATTTCAGCAGCACAGTCATAAAGAGATATTCTGTATTAATCTCTCAAGCAAAATTATAACTACTGCTATTGATGTTGGCTGGAAAAACCGTCCAATGTACTCCACGCAGATTTTGTTTGCAGAGCAAATAACTAAGAGATATGCGCGAAAAACATAACCCAGTGTTTGCTATCACGCCTTGTATAAAACAACACAATTAGTGTTGCCAAGTCTGAATAGATACAACTATATATAGGTTTCTGTATTATAATTCGCCAGTATTTTAGACTTAGGCTGAATTTTACTATAAAAAATATTATTACCTTTTTTGCGACTTAATTGGCTTTCTCGAAAAGGTTTGGGGGGGTCTATTATACTGGGTAAATATTACAAACGGCAATAACTTTTTGCTAAAACCAAATAAAAACCTTCTTTCTACATACATATATACTCACTGCCATAAATTCTAAAAAGGGTTAAACCGACACCCGTGGCTAGAAACGGGCAGTGACATTCTAAGCCTGTACTACGCGGGTTAGCAATAACCGAACAGTAAATTATTTTGCTAAAACCAAATAATAATCTTCATTTTCAAATTCATTTTTGAAAGCAAAGAACACTGTTATAAGATCATACCTGTCCGTCCACCAACGAGAGCAGACGCGAAGCCGAATAGCGGCATCCGCCGGATGTTAAACAAAGTCCAGTCGCCTAACATCTTTGACGACACATATACTACCAACTCACCTACCTATAGCCCATTAATCCCAAATTAACCTTCACGGGTAACTTAGTGTTGCAGCTAAGAATAGCGACGGGTAACACGTGATCATCGGAGCTGTTTCCGCCGGATCAGTTATTATCAACCCGTTATGTTGAACTAATTCGTGTCACTTGCATTGTATTAGCCTTGTCAGACCCAGTTTGTCAATCCGAATCTATTATTATTTGGAAGAGCTTGAAGCGTTTTTTGTTGTAAAGACGGGTGATGTTTAAGAGTGGAGGGAAAGTAAGCATTATGAAAGAATTATGTGGTTTTTCTATTATGCTCATAAAATTAGACAATATTGGAATTGAATTCAATTCAATTCAATTTATTTGCATGTCACAAGTTCATAAGATGTTACAAAAATTTAAAAATACCGTATAAGTACAGGTGACGCCCTGTAAGGGCACGGCAAACATCGTTTAATGGTAGACTAGTTGTAGAGCAATCGGGGCATTTTAACGCATTAGGCATTTTAGTTAATTGGTATTTTATGTGGTTGTTTAGTTGGTAAAATCTATCAGAGAAAAAAGTAACTCACTCGGACTCATAACATACATTTACAAAACCCTATTTGTGCCTGGCTCAAAAATCAACCAGTTCTTGTTCGATTTTTTTTTGCGGTACATTTCTATTGTGAGGCCTGGAAAGTAATATTTGGTCATGCTCTTAAAATCCAACACTACCAAGCATAGTTCTAAACAGACCCAAAATATAGTACAATACGAATACCATACACTACGAAATAGAATATCTACACTGGAACTATGCCGATCCTACTATAGCTAGAAAAGATCCTACTGTAGACAGCAAACCTCAATTATTGCGCATAAAATGTGATATCTAAATGTAGTCCAGAGATCCTATAGACCGTATTTTTTGTTCCAACTAAAACGAGTATAATAGAGCGAAGAGTTGTGGTGGAACTGGTTCCAAGCTGCGGTTAGTGGGAAGCCTCTTGAATGAAGCCCGTCTGACTTGATAGGCATCGAAGTTTTGATCGTACTAGAATATATGTGTTCAACAGTATCTGGTAACGTTGATATCTCAATGAAGAAAAGTATTCGATTGCGTATTTTTGTCCAAAAAAAATATTGGTTGATCGCTATAATTTTTTTGTTGATGATTTCGGTATGAGCTGAGATTCAATTGAGTAGGCGATGCAGCTTTTCGAAGAATTGTCATTTGGTTAATTTGTATTCTTAAGTGCATCAGACATCACGTGTGTCATTTCTGTAAGGTCTTTTTGATTTTGTTCTGCGGACTTTTGATTTTGTCGTCTTGTTTTCTCATACACATGTATAAATATAAAAAAATAAAACACGAGTATTTAAAAACAGATATACTAATAAGATTGAAACACAAATAAAATGAAATCATTAATTCCAGTGCCAGCAGTGGCGGTAGTGGGATGAAGTTGGAATGGACTGATGGAGAATCAGACTATGGTCTTGAAGAGGCTGCATTTTACGAAGGAGGTCCGGTCTCCGCTCCTCCGCCCAGGAAGCACGTCTCGTTCAGCTTGAGGCTCGACTTGGTAAGAATCTCTGCTTCTAGTTCCGGAACCAATATCTTTTCCAGGCAATGCCTTAGGTAGAACAGTATGAAGAACCATAATGTTGTTACTGAAAAACAAATTCACCTTTATTTACACTAAAACGTCAGTTTCTATTAGGACTAGAAGCGACTATAAATTGCTAATTCCACCGATACTATTTATTACATCATAAATAATGCTTATTATTCTTAGTTTGTTCTTAAACTACTTTAATACGATTTTGAATTCTAAAGATAAAGTCGAATAGGACGTCATGTTATAAATATACGGCCGAAATAAATGAAATATTTTGCTTACATCCATACACTTTTAAACTTTTTAGCTTTATTTTTTTTACACCTAGTATAGATCAGTAACACGCTTATTTCATACCCTATCCCATAATCTATAAACTGAGTACTCTTCTTATATACCTGATCCCGCATTTAGTACTGTATAAGAAGTATTCCCTGTCGGCGCAATAAAGGTCAATCATATAATTTAGATCTACAACATTACCTACTAATGCTAAAACAGCACTAGGAAAATCAGCTAAAACTTCTTCATCCTCAGGTATTGCCCTTCTTTTTAGTTTCTTTGCTTCTTCACCTTTTTCTTGTGAATCAAAATCGTCCCTTTCTATTCTACTTGATTTTGTAAATGAATTATCGTATTGCTCACTGATTATTTCTTCTGTATTATCCTCAACAATTTCTACATCTATTTCACCTGGTCCCTTTGATATTGGTAGTTTTTGTTTGTTTGATTTCAAATCTGTCATTTTATTGTATTACAATTAGTGTAGTAATATATTGAGCTTTAAATAACTAATTCTCTGAAAGTAAAATACGCTAAAAACTTTTATAAAACACTTGTGTTTATTTATGTTAACTTCTTTTCCAATTTCTAAGTTAAATTGTGGGTTTTGCTTTTCGCACCACTTTTGACAATTGAAATATTAAATGCCAGTTTTTATATTATGGTAAATGATGGGTAAATGTTTGAAAGTTATTCTGTGAGTGCTTTGAATATTCTGTTTATTTGTCTTTAAATATGATGTCCTACGGATGTTCTTAAGAATTTCCAAGAGTACCTATTAGTATCATAGGTACGTAATATTCTAATCACTATATTTTGTTTTTAAATATTATTTTCGTCGTATTTATTAATTTAATACTATAATAATAAATCATCATTATTAAAATGAAATAGGAAAACCTAGTTCCTCAATAATAATTATATTCAAAAACCAAAACATCTATACATTAAGTGAAATATTTACTTACTAAATTTCATGACCTTTAACTTAACCCAATTTCAATTTAATTTCAAAAAAATCGCATAATATTGTTCTCAATTGTCTATAGTTTACGATACTCACATCAGTTCCATATATTCAACTTACAAAAATGAATTATTAATAACTTACATGCATATACTTACGGCTATAAATCCCTTAAAGAGCTTTGGAATGAGACATTCCTCAGCCACTTTTGGAAGTTGATTAGTGAAAAGATGGTTATAATAAATAAATGTTTTTGGTGACGGGTCTCCAACCACATCGCCCAAAAATCACTTAAGAATCCCTTAAGAATGGTATAGACCCTTAGTCGCCTCTTACGATCACCCACGGGTAGAAATGGGGTAGTCTTATTCTAAGCCGGCTACACTATATTAATAACTTCTTTAACAATAAATCTACAGTAAAAATGAATACGAAGACCTTGACAGACATTATTAAGATCGATATGATCCAAATTGAAAACGCTGGGCCCGAGAAACTAGTTCTCCAGCTATGGTCGAGTTTGAACCCAAATAGAGAAACAAGTCTAGCTGCACTAGTTCCACATAAACACGGGATCTAAATTGCTGTACTTTGCGAAGGAAACACACAGGAGTAGGAACAAGTATAATTATTTGTTCTGGAAACCATGTATTATTGTATTGCCTAGATAATTTTATGTGCTCAATTGTCATAAAAGAACTTGTTAAGATAAATATATAATTGTTATATATGAACAGTATTTTAAAAAGTTAGGTTTTACTAGTTTAATTAGTATACATTTTCATAAAAACTTTAAGATACGGAACATGCACAGAATATATGTGCTAGTTTGTATGTTTGTAGCAGGTGGACTAAGGGTCTATTTAGCCGATTCAAGAAAAAACAAGGAAAATTTTTTTATTCTGAGGAAAATAAGCTAAATAGTATCCTGTAGGATTAAGTTGCTTCGTCACTTTGAATCCCCAAAAAGACTCCGTTTTCAAATATATCCCTTTAAATACTAATTAATATTTTCTAGGAAATATTTCAATGACACCAGTTTAAGTATCGACGTAAGTGCGAAAGTAAGGGTAATGGCGATAATCGGGTATAAGTTGATATTTTTGTTAATGTATCCCTTTTGAAGAAAAGTGATCAACTGTCTTCCTCTCTGGGATAAGGCAGTATTTCCCAACCTATATTTACTAGCCCAATAATAATCCAGTGAGCGGAATACAAACCGGTCTCCACTCATCCATCTAAATACAGACTCGAGTAATTATAACCAACTCTTCTATTTGTAGGAATAATCTGCATATATCCAGTCTTCAATAGTCCAACGATAGTTTACTATAACTGTTTCTGAGTTTAAGTGCTGTTGAAAAAACTCACATGCCTTATTCGACGACAAGACAGGGTGATTATTGATATCTATCGATAGTTTGCGATATCTATCAAGAGGTCGTTAGCATCTACGCAACCATTTTTACTTTTATTCAAGACAAGAATGTTGAAATATGTCTCAATGTTTTATATTTAATATGACATTAAGTTTTTACTTTGGATCGTTTGTTTAACATCATTTCTATAGCCTATCGGTCACCTATCATCTATTTTTTAGCTGATTTAAAATCGGTTATATAAGCCCTTTGTCGGCTTGAAATAACAAAACCCAAGATTGACCTTGGATAACGCAAAAGTAGTACCGCGTGGTCCTAAATAACATTTGAAGTTTTGTTAATAAGATGATATTTTTTAGCTGTGTAGTGTCGGCTTAGAATAGCACTACCCCATTTCTTCCGGTGGGTGTACGTAAGAGGCGACTAACGGACTTTTTAATGGATTTTTGGGCGATGCGGTTTTACACCCATCACCGACAACCTTTATTTCACCATCTTTTCCCCACACAAATTCCAAAAGTGGCTGAGGAATTTCTAATTCCTCAGCTCTGGCTACCCCTTTTAGGGATTTATAGCTGTGAGTATATGTATGTATGTATGATATTTTTTAATCTCGTTAAAGATAGAAATATGTATCATTACTTTGCTATATTGAACACCTATTTGTCACTAACTTATAAAATAAAGCACCTATAGAAATTGTGCTAATTTGTGAGGTCTACAATCTGTTACTTTGTATTGCATTATGCTCTAGCTACAGAATAGGTCAAGAGGATCACCAGGACACAATTATCTTATGTCATATTTATTAAACGAATAAAACTATGATTCATTCCATATTGATGGATGATTTTATACTATCAATAATTAATAAATATAGTCGTATACTAACCAAGTTAAGGTAACTCCGAAGTAATGGAGTATGGAAAATCATAAACTTTAATTGAGTATGAATGCTTCAAAAATCACACTTTAACTTTAAAATACGTTTTCCATCTCATACATTTTATTACAACCCATACTAAAGAAATCATATTACTTCAAGACATTTGACATATGAACTTACATTCGAATTTCTTTTCATTTCATGACTATGCTATCTCGTTTGGAAAGTGTATTGAAGACCAATCACCAGTAAAACCATCCTGTATACAATGTTTTTACTCAACTTGTAAAAAGTTGAGTGATATTCTAAGCCGTGTAGTGCCGGCTTAGAATGTCGCTACCCCTTTGTACCCACGGGTGTCGTAAGAGGCGACTGAGGGTATTGGGGCTTTTTATTGGATGTTTGGGCGATGCGGTTGGAGACCCATCACCAAAAACCTTTATTTTTACCATCTATTCCCCACTCAACTTCCAAAAGTGGCTGAGGATTTTATAATTCCTTAGCTCTGGCTACCCTTTATAGGGAAATATAGCCGTGAGTGTATGTATGTATGTATGTTGTAAAAAGTGGCTGAGGAGATTCTAGTCCCAAAGCTCTGGCTATCCCTTTCGGGTTTATAGCCGTGATCATATAGTAAGGTTGATCGCTTTTAGCTACACTTGCGGTCATAAATACGCCTACAACAATGACCTTTGCTATGAATCAAATAGACCTCAGACTTATCTGTATTTAAAATTGACCGAATAATTTTAAAAACCTTATCGTAACCATCCTATCAGAGCCCAAGCTTTTGACAACAATCCATTCTAACTTTCTTCCCTTCAATTTTCAAAAATATCATAAATACTGTTAAAATTGGCTTAGTATTATTTAGTTGTCTCGTAATAAAGGGAGATAGTATAGGTAGTCTTGGTAACATGGCCGTACCGGATGCGCAGGGCAGCCAAGCGTAAGGCCCTTAGTCGAGTAGCCATTCGGACACCATAACGCACTCTGTAACGGCTACTTAAGTTACCATTTTTTTATTTACGAACCTGGTTTCTTTACCATCATAATATTAATTCATTACTCGTAAAGTGAAATTGATACTTGGAAAATTAAGGGTAAATAAAAAACTTGTATGTAAAAGGTGTTTGAAAAGTTCGATTTTCGATCTTTCGCTCATTCCCTTCAACTTTATTGTTATGCTTCGTTACTGTAATTTTTTTTACTACATTTTTCCTAGTATATGATTAATATATATTCACAAATACACAAATGAAAATAGTCGCAGTTAACCTGAGTTACTTACAATATGTTCAACATACCTATACAAGTATTACAACAAATCTCAAACTGAATAAAGTACCGATTGTTGACGAAAACATTCCATAAAAGTAGTAAACTCACTACAATGCTGTTGATGGCTGAACAATATGAAATTGCAAACACATAACTACAAAAAGTTAGAAACGGAAGGCATTTATGTCTGAAATTTTCTATCCATTTTCATGTTTTACTATTCGAAACAAAGGTTAGTGCTTAATTTACCCAACTCTGCGATAATATTTTTTGTGATTCTTTGTGTTGCTTCAAATATGATTATAGTTTTAAAACTAGATCAAATTAATAGGAAATACAAAATGCATTTTTAAATGTACGTAACATATCAAATGAATAAACCTAATAAGGCAATGCATGTATAGCTAAAGCTCATATAAAATATCAGTGATTTTAAATCTAAACTAAAATTTCTATAAAAAAGTGTAGTAATTAGCTATGTTGACTTCATCAAACTATTCAAATCTTCTTTTGAAAAATCGTTTAAGTGATTTGAACAATCAGAGATATCCTCAGTCATTTAGAGTAGTAGTTGTGTGTTTGTATAACATTGTCGGTAATCAATCAACCCAAGTAAACTAACTAATCGTTAAAAAACTCCAGTTCCAATTTCAAAGTTCCCGCTTTTTCTGTTCTTTTTATAAACTTGTCCCTGACATTGACGTTGAACTGTCTCTAATGAGTTTTGACATTAGGAGAGTTCAACCAAAAAGTTTAAATATACTTTGTAATATTTTTAATTCTTTACACGAGGACTACCATGAGTTATGTGTCTATTGAGCCAGTTGATTAATGCCACTCCATGCGGAGATTATTTAGAACATGGAAAATAAAATAGGCAATAAATTTAAAACGACAGCGCCGACATCCCCACGACTTAGTCTTAGTTTAATTATTATTTAAGTATTTAAAATGTATTTATGACTTCACATTCCAGTGATGGTATTGATAGAGGAGATACCTAAGATAAATTTATCGACGAAAGGCGATTGATTTTATCTTAACCTAATTCTTGCTTGTTTATTTTGGATATGGTACGGTAATTTGCCATCTAAGTGTTATTTTTTTAATTTTGGTTTTAAATTTATCATTCAATATGCCATTTATATTTTACGACTCAATGATTAAGCGTCATTTCAGCATTCCTATTACATAAATACTAGAATAAGTCCAGTGATGGAAATCCGATAATGATTTCTTTTTTATTTTCATAAAAAATAGAAACTAAAATTTAGAATGAAAACATTTTTTCTCAATTCTTAAATTGATCACGGATTTTGCCAATCAATAAAAGTGCACGGTAATAATGTCACAGTAAAAAAAAAACTATTTAAAATAATAAATTAAGTAGCTTTGTGTATATTAACTAGAAGTATACAAAACTATATACTCCTCCGTTTGCACAATTTTCTTAAAACATTTCCAATGTTTTCGATTGAAGTATTAATATTTATATCGATAAGGAAAACAATTATAAAAGTCTTCCTCCAACGTAGTCGCTATCCACTCACATATACAGATATACATGATTTGACTAGATTTTTGCTTATTGCTCATTAGGAAATAGTAACTAATCGATTGCAGTAGGTAATCCAAATAACCGAGTCGATTTGTGTAAGGCGTGAATCGAATAGTGTTACTGAGGCGTGCCTTATTAGGAGCAGACGATATCCGCCTTACTAATTAAAGGGTGGAACAGTTTCCTTTGGAGCGGATATAATAAATAAGCTGATTTTTCTTATAATTATTTCTTGTGCTATTTAGAAAAACAATAGTTATGAGGATATTTGTATTAGTTATCTTGGGATTTTTGTGCTTATTTATTTACATACATATATACTCACGGCTATAAATCCCACGAAGGGGTAGCCAGAGCTAAGAAACTAGAAGTTCCTCAGCCACTTTTGGAAAGTTGAGTGGGGAAAAGATGGCAAAATAAAGGTTGTTGGTGATGGGTCTCCAACCGCATCGCCCAAAAATCCCTTAAAAGCCCCAACACCGTTAGTCGCCTCTTACGTACACCCACCGGCAGAAATGGGGTAGTGTTATTCTAAGCCGACACTACACAGCAATATGAATAAAAATGCCTGGCTACCTATTGTATGGTTTGGGCGTGAACATAATAAGGTTCCTTAGTTGCACTATAACTGCATAGTCTTACTACTCCACTGAAAACTGTAACTCAAACTCAACCGAGGGAAGATGTTAATATGAAAGAGAATGCAATAAAACCAATAATAAAAAAACTTTTTTGAATTACTTGAAGGCTTGTACGATGGCTTATAAAAGCTTGTAGCGGCGCGCTGTCAGTACACTTTGACGCGCACTACATAGAACGCTGACAGTGCAAGAAGCATCACATTCCAAAAAAACGTACAGATCCACAATCTTTTCTTGGCCGGTAAGGGCTGTCGCTGTCATCGATATTAGTATTGCCAGCAAATAAAAAATAACCATTATAAGGGAAATAACTTTACATCATACAGGCTAATTTATTTATGTATTGAAATGTCTTAATAAAACAATTTATATAATATTCATTTAATTAATAACTAGTTGCTGTGTAGTGTCGGCTTAAAATAGCACTACCCCATTTCTGCCGGTGGGTGTACGTAAGAGGCGACTAACGGTATTGGGGCTTTTAAGAGGTTTTTGGGCGAAGCGGTTGGAGACCCATTAACAATAACCTTTATTTTACCATCTTTACCCCACTCAACTTTCCGAAAGTGGCTGAGGAGTTTCTAGTTCCTTAGCTCGGGCTACCCCTTCTAGGGATTTACAGCCTTGAGTATATGTATGTATGTATGTAATAGCTATTATTGTAAGTAAACAAGTTCGTTTTAATGTAAGCTAATTATATTTATTTATTTTTGCCCTTGTCTGGTATGTCTACCCGAATGATTGTGTATCCTAAATTTGATGATCTTACCTCCCAAATGTTGTCTGGAAGCTTTTAGCGATAACACTGCCAATTGTACTTTTCTGCACGCTGTTTCATTATTTTATACTCAAGGATTTGTTATTTGTGACACTCAGAGTTAATAAGTGGGTAACTACTTAAAATCATTTTTTTAATCCTGTAAATTAGAGGCTTACCTTGTCGTGTACTGTCTTTTACATTTCATATTCACACATAGATCCCCCAAAAAGGTGGCACAGAAAAAATAATTCTAAACATCAGATATCGTTTGGGTCATTCATTTTGCTGGGTCAGTGAATTTATGGGCACTTTTTTATTGCTGTTAACAACCTTGTTACATATAACATAACATAAACGTTTACGCCGAATACCCCCGAAGGGTTTTGGCAGAGGTACTTAACTTCTGAACATCACGTGACTTTGTCACCTGGTGTTCAGAGTACCCACGCTTTGCATGAACAGTATACTCACGTGATAGGGGGCAGGACTATCGCCGTTTTCCACGAATACACTGTCACACGACTAAGTACAACTCAGCCATGTGGGTTTCCTCACCGTTAACAACCGTGATAAATTAACCACACATATGACTTTAGAAAAGACAAATTGGTGTAGGCCCGATTCGGGATTTGAAGACTAGTGAGTCGCTTGCACCTTAACCGGTGTTCTACCCATTAAGCTATCACGTCGTATTTGCCTTGTATTTTTATATATATGTCAGACAGTTATGACTTAAGAAATGACACATTGTTACATCCCCGCATTAGGATTAGAACCCACGCATCAGTGTATACGTAGTGAAATCTTATTCAGGAGCATTTCCCAACTTCCCGTAACCCGCACCGCAGGACTATCGATGCGCGCACAACTTTTCGGACGGTGTTAGCCTACTTAGATAAAATTTAACAATATAAATAATAATTTTCATGAATTTTTATATTGAATACTGGAAATAAAAGCGTTTATCAATAAGCAAAGATACATCATAAAAATAATTGTTTTTGAAAAAAAGTTTCCACTACAAAAAAATATTAATGAAAGTGATAATTTATTATATACGTAGGTCACCCTATAATTTTTATTTAGTTAAGAACTAACTGACAATGACAGGCCGAAATTTCAAAATGGCGACAGTAGTACCAGAGTCGCCGCCGGCCAAGTTATGATTGTGGATCTGTAACCGAGTTATATACGTCACACTCGTCATTAAGGGCCAGTTTTTTGATCCGGAGTTAAAAATATAACCATTTGTTACATTGACTATAGTTAAATGATTAACCAGTAGTTAAATCGTAAATCCATTTTGGTTCGATATTTGACCATTAGTTACTCTAACCACGGGTTAAAAAATGCATTTTGCTGATATTTAACTAATAGTTACGATATTTAACAAATTGTTGAGTTAACCACGGATCAAAAAACTGGCCCTAAGACTCGCCACACAAATATTACATCGCGCAATCGAAGTTTCTAAAATACCAACTTAATACAGTTGGACCGCGGTCCCCAGGCATACCACCGCCTGGCGGAAGATCTTCCCTTTTCCTCCACAAGCTTTTTCACTAATGGCTACGTATTTCTTATACTTGTCATAGCCACCGATCCTCATAAGCGTAAGATCTTCACTTATTTGAGTAACCGAGCAAACAATTTCTTTCTTTCTTTGTTTAATGCCACAAAACATTTCAGTAAAAGCAAGTATTATAATAAGTACATATGAAATTAATTTGTTATAATAAATATGTGTACCTCAGCATTCACGACCGCTATTATCGCAAAGGGTCAACAGATTAGATAGTGAAACAATGAAAGCATGTGTTAACAGTGTTTTCACTGTTTAGAATTAACCGTTAGGCTTTGCCGCGATAGCGAGGTATAAACACGGGTTGTTTACAAAATACAATCAAACCACGAGCAACATAGGGGTAGTGAGTACTTTTATAGGTTCAATTGTGAACACTAATGAACTACGATTTAAACTTTTATTCATACATTCATAGTATGCATAAGCTTGCCAGCTGAATAAGGCATAAGTTTATATATTAGCAATAGTTAACTCCATAGCTATTTTTTTTTCAGTATAAAGATTTGGTGGTTTATCGCCCACGAAAAAAGATGGGTCAGTGCTATTCTTACCGGATATGATGAACCTATTCCGATTTAGCACGGAATAGGTTGGAATTGAAAGATCCTTTGAAACGTGCCTCTATAAAAATATAGTTTAAAAACAGAAAAACACGCTTTTGAAGCACAGTTAACTGAAAAGTAAAAAATAATTCCCAATTTGTGGGCGATGCGGTTGGAGACCCATCACCAACAACTTTTACTTCACCATCTTTTCCCTCACGCAATTTCCAAAAGTGGCTGAAGAATTTCTAATTCCCTAGCTGTGACTACCCCTTCAAAGGATTTATAGCCGTGTAAGGATGTATGTATGTATGCAATTCCCATTATAAGGTGAAAATGATGAAAAAGCGTGGGTTGCTCGAAAGACGGAAAACACGGCACAGAGCGTGTTAATAGGTGTGTGAAAAAGATAACATAAAATTTTCCTCAAAATGCGCAAGTTTTGTACGTACTGAACAAATTTTATTTCTTTTCTTTTAGAATCATAAATTTAATTAGGACTTCCCTGCCCGCCCGCGACGTTGACAAATGAATACAAGTTAAATATGTCACTACAGCTCGGGATATTTTAAATGAACAGGAAAATGGCTGTTTACAATTCAGTTTTGTGTATTCCTTTACAATACATGGTTATATATATTATACTTACGGTTATAAATCCCAACTTATCGAAATTGGGTGCTAAAAGAACTGTAAACAATGGATAATTGGTGCATGGTGATGGGTCGCCAGCCGCATAGCCCCAAAAACTCTTTAACTAAAGCCTAAATAATATATTTTACCATTAAAGATAACTTTCCCGAGAATACTGAATAAATAACATATATACATACATATACTCACGGCTATAAATCCCTAAAAGGGGTAGCCAGAGCTGAGAAATTAGAAATTTCTCAGCCACTTTTGGAAGTTGAGTGGGGAAAAGATGGTAGAATAAAGGTTGTTGGTGATGGGTCTCCAACCGCATCGCCCAAAAATCCCTTAAAAAGCCCCAATACCGTTAGTCGCCTTTTACGTACACCCACCGGAAGAAATGGGGTAGTGCTATTCTAAGCCGGCACCACACAGCAAGTTTTTGGTGAGAACTATAAATTGTCGTTTGTTTTGCATTACTTCGCTTTTTAACAACTTACCCTAAGCTCTGGCTGATACTGTTACTCGTTACTACAGTATCTACTCTCATAATACCCAGTAGTAGTATCTAACTATATATACTTACATATTACTTACAGCATAGCTAGTACCAGCGACCTTTTAATTAGATATCGCGTGGTATAAAACAGCCATCTCTTACGCACTTACATAGTATCTTATACTGTCATCTCATTCTAACCGATATCGTGACGATAAAATAGCGCTCGTGCTAGGCCTCCAGGGATCGTACAAATCGGCAATCTATAATTCCTATCTACCCCAACATAAACTGATACGAACGAATACATATTTTAATACGAGTCTGCTTGTTTAACACTTAATATAAATGAATTGGTTTTTTAGTTCCAAGAGCACATTAAACGAATATGTATTTCAACAGATCATCCATTGACAGTGACTATAATGAACTCGTGAGTAAGACATTTTCACCCCATTATGTTTCCGACTTCCACCCTTCAAGGAAACGAGTATTATCGTGTTAACTATACTCTAATCTTCACTAAACGAATGTTTTTTTTTTGTGAAAGCGACTGGTAGAAAAAATTACACGAACGCATAAAATGTTTTTTTTTATTGATAAGAACTTCTTGACCTGGCAAATTATGTTTTGCTAATCATATACATACATACATATACTTACCCCATTAGTTCCTGTTAGGGTAGACAGGCACTATCGTTTGGTGATTTGTAAAATTCTGGAAAATCTCCCGACCCATTAGCACATTCATTAATCTTTTCATTCATGCCCTTTTATTTAGACTCCAGACGCCCGCCTTGTTTAAGTACATTGTATATTTGATCTTAATATGCCCGTTGTGGTTGTCTTTTACTGATATTACCATTATTACTGTCATATGCTAACTAAATCATTACAGTTATAAAATAATGCGACTTTAATAGTCATATCTTAAAACTAGTATTAAATCTAAATTGTCATTCAGATGTTAGTAGAGGACGACCTCGGAGAACACACTTGGACCAAATTGAGAGTGTGCTCAAAAAGGCTGGCGTCCGTAGTATGAAGAATAAAAGAGCATGTATGAAAAGATTGATGGATGTTAACGAAGCTAAAGAGGTTTGTCAGGATCGTGCGAAGTGGCGATCAATAGTCACTGCCTACCCTAATGGGAACTAATTGCGTGAGTATATGTATGTATGTATGTCATTCAAGTTTTACGAAACTGCTTACAAATTGCAAAACTTAATAAAAGCGACCTTCCTCACTTTCTTTCTTCAATATATAACAACATCAGTAACAATCTTGCAATTTGTAACACAATCGAAACGGTCGCAAAGGGTAAGTAAGCAGATGTATATGTATAAATCAGAAGTTAGAATTCCATCGCAAACAAACGACGTGATGCAAATTTTACCTTAAAATGCCCTCATCTAATTTCGTACTTGTGATACTGAGCAATTCAAAACACATTACAATTACCACACAGCACCTCTGTTAACATAAATGTCATCTTACATCTATTGGTGACGCCTTTATCGTCCTGATTGAATCGAGTACCGCGCGGTTGACTTGTGTTGTGACCCCAACTGACATTGTTGTCAAAGGTTGTCAAATTATTGGTGTCTATAACAGCGTCAAGGAGGGGCGTCTATTAAATTAGTCACTTGTTGCGTTACAGTTATTGAATACTAGTGATGTATCACGATATGATCGCATTATAGTTTCCTTAATATTGAGGCAATGGAACATATTTTTGTTTGGTGCTCTATAGAGAGCATCAGAAAATTCTATGAAACCATGTTTGTGTTTTTGAAACACGGAAAAATCGCTATTGATAATAATAAGTAAGATAGCAGAAGATATCATGAATAGAATGACTAAACATTTAACATATATTAATCTCGTGAACACTGTATAGACATTGATACACTTTGCTACTTGCATGAAATCAATTCATAAATACAAAAAATGGTAATATTCCTAACATCTTAATTCTCATGTCTTGAGAGCAAAAAGTAGTGAATCTTTGTCACCATTTGCTCAGATGCATGCGTGTGCCATTAGTAAGATCTAAAAATAAAGTAATTTGGTATTCCTTATTGAATTAAGAAAAGATCTGATGCCTAGATGGATATTATTCCTATTGTTAAGTGAATATTCTTACGCAGTCCATGTCCGAACATCGAACGGAAGCGGCGCGTGTGTACGGAATAGAAATATGTCTCCTTCAGGAGCTATTGGTTAGAATGAGATGACAGTAAGTAATACTAAGTAAGCAAGAAAGAGATGGCTGTTTTATGCCACACGATATCTAGTTAAAAAGTCGCTTGTGCTATCTATGCAGGACGCAACCATCCCATTATTCACTCAAAACTTTGTTCTTTGATTTTATTTTAAAACTGATTTTAGAATCTTTATTCTCACTGCGAAAAACTTTAACGGATGTATTAAAAAGTGGCTTGGTTATTTAACAAACCATTTGAGAAGGGTCTATGAGACTAAGGTTTTATTTAGTATTTATTGAAAATCTTGCTTATTACATTAGTAAAATATTACATTATTACAGTATTCAGTAGTGTCATATAAATCGAAAGCATTTGATAAACATCTCCGATACAATTTTATAAAAACTTATATTAAATTGTTATCGGAAGTGTGTTGTCCCAATTAAAGTAGTCCTAACAAGAACTTTGAATGAGCTGGTATCCTTTTCTTTGATGTAACGCCATCAGTTTTATTTACTTATTACATAGTGGTACGTCATATCTTGTTTTTGTCACGTGTCCCACTCCTTTCTTTAGGATATATACATATACTCACGCCATTAGTTCTCATTGGTACTGGTATTGGTAGATGCTTTTGTTTGATCGCCACTTTGTACGATCATAGCATACTTCTTTAGCTTTGTCTTCATTCATCAATCTTTTCATAAATGCCCTTTTTGAGCACATTCCCTATGATCTAAATGTTTCCTCATCGTCGTCGTCCTTTCCTCTACTGATATCACATCCACATTGACTCTATAACCTCTTTCACCAATTTACATTCTTAAATCGTCTCTATATGACCAAAATAACTAAAAAATCCTTTTTCTATGTTCTTGACAATTGCCTTCAGTTTTTCCTTTATATTATGTTGTATTAGCAATGTTTTAACTTTTTGTTTAAACGTTTTGTAAAGTTTACTATATCGTGTCAAGACTGACATAGTTAATTTATCGTAGAAAAATTTTTGGCAATTGCTTATTTTTTTATCTTACCAAACATCTTTATCCAAAGTTTGTGGGCAAACATGATGGATGCTTCCTCGCTGACTGATGATGAAGATGGATGAAAACACGAAATATTGTACAGAAATAACCATATATATTACGCTTCAGATCATATGTTGACCTATATAACAACGTAATGAGGCGAAAGTTATTTTTCAGGAACACGTTATAGTCATACTCACGGCCGTAAATCCCAAAAAGGGAGCCTGAATATCAGAACTAGAAACTCCTCAGCCACATTTGGAAGTTGATAGGGGAAGATGGTAAACATGAAGTATCGTTGGTCATGGGTCTCCAGCAGCATCGCCCAAAAACCACCAAAAAATGCCCCATACCATTAGTCGCCTCTTACGACACCCGAGGGTGAGTGGTAATGACATTCTAAGCCGACACTACGCAGCAGACTTGATTAGATTATGATGTACTAATATATATCTATCTCTTGCAGTGCGACGAGGGTGGCGGTATTGGCGACAATGCCATCAAGACTGAGCCTGGTGAGACAGACGAGCCCCGCGCCATGCAGAAGGTCCCTTCACTGTCTGACCTATCAGACCCTGAGGCCTCTCTTGGTAAGTACAATTGCCTTTATAGAGCCACATGTTTTTTTTTTACAGATTTTCGACCTTTTATACTGACTAATGACTGGATACGAATATATTTATTTATTTGAACACTTTATTGCATACAGAATAGATATAATGTATTTTACAAAAGTACAGAACATTAAAACTACGTACACAAAGGCGGACTTATCGCCTTAACGCGATTTCTTCCAGTCAACCTTTATGGTGAGGAAAACAAGTACACAACTCTGAACTAGAAATAAATGATAATCAGTATGCAAACCAAACTTAACTAAACACAACCTATTTACAACCTATTTACAATATAATTTCTGGTTTGGCGTTAAGTACAGATATTTTTGTATTATCGCGGTTAAAATCATGAGCAACATTTGAATAGGATGGAAAGACTGAGGTTTACATCATCGAGTTGTCATCGTCTATCATAATTATAAAATTGTGTAATTTTACCACATTTTCAGCTATGCCCTTCATTATATATTATAGAAATTGCATTCATGGAATTGCCGTTTTCATAAAAATGTGTCATTGCGGATTTTTATTTAACAGGCTAAATATATCATTGTGACTACTTAAAGTATTTACCTATCTAAGGTATTGAAGCTTTTCATTATGACGGCTCTTATGTTGATTTGAATTGTAATGAAGTGACCACCTCTTAATTACGCTAAATATATTTATAATAAAAAAAATATAATTATACATACATACATTAACTTTAACTAAATCAAAAATAATAGAAAAAAAAATAATTAAAAGTAACACGTCAAAATTAGGCAAACAAACCGCCCCAAGTCATACCCGGCCCAAAGGTTCCCATCACACAGGCAGCATTTCCACGCTGCGCAGCGAGCGAAATCCTCTGGACCAGAAATGCCCCTGAGCGAAGACTAAAATTTCATTTAGTATTTCTACGGACGTATTTATCGCACTGTATTTGTCATTGTCACAGAAAACCACTTAGACTTTGATGCTCGTCCACCAATTATATTTATTGTAGGAGATCTCCCATCACCTATGTCCGCTGAAACTCGTAGTTTAACTTGCAATTCACTCTTAATGCAACCACTTACCTTGTAAAGGATATCTAGTAATCGCTTCTTGTGGGTGTAATAGAGTAACGATCTAAAAGCGAGGCGATAAGTTGCTTTGCGGCGAAAAATGTGACTCGGAAGGTATTTTTCCTTCCGAAAGCCTTTATCCCATTTCAAATGCATTAAATTAAAATCGTCTGAACATAGCTTATCTTAGCGTTGAAACATAGCATCGCTCTAGTTAAAACTAAGTATAATCCTTAATGACCCAGTTTACAAGTTCAATTATTCAATACATGTTCTCAGTTTTTTATTTACTGTGTAATGTAATCAAGTGAGCTAGAAATACAGACTAATACATAGTGATAGACAGAGGCCTAGACCCCGTAGTTCAGTTAATAGTAGTAGCCTGAATAGAATAATACGGCTCATCCTTGTTACTGAAACGCGTGAGCAGTTCAGCTTAGAATCGATTACTGTAACTACACTTGATATACTACCTGTGTTCATTTGGGTTGTATTATGTCTAATATAAATGATACTATGCAAATAGTTTTAGTTTCGATTAAAGATCTTAACTAAATAGAGAAGAAACGAAATTTCCTTAAACGATTCGCATAATTCAGTTGAAATAACTAAACTAAATAAGCAAAGCAAAAGTTTGAATAATAATAGGTAAAACATTGAATCAACCAATCAGGGTGTAGGGGCAACTTACATAACATAACATAAGGGGCAACTTGTTTTGACAATTAGAATGTAGCGGAATTTTAAAGTAATTTTCAATTACGTTTGGATTCCACTCTATTTAGTTAAATTGTCTATGTATTTGCCTACCCATAGAAGTAATAATCTTAACTTTTTTTATCGTTAGTTTGCAAGAGACGTAAGGAAATTTGCTTATCTTGATTCAGACTGACCTTTGTCATCTTTCATAACTACTACTGAATAGAAACATTTACATAAAACCGATACGAAAGATGCTTTGTTATATTATCTAGACACGGGCATATCAGACAAGTTTACATACATACAAACGTACACTCACGCTATTAGTTCCTATTGGGGTAGGCAGAGACTATCGATCGCCACTTTGTGCGATCCTGGCAAACCTCTATAGCGTTGTTTCATAAAACTTCGGACGCCTGCCTTTTTGCCAGATAAGTTTCTTCACCAAAAAGTTTTTAATTCAAAACGACGATTAAAGAAACTGCATAATCCTAAATCTGTATCTTTTGTTGTCACTTTTTAAATTCATAATGATAAGGTCATTGTCCCGTGACGTCACTTTAGGTTGATCTACAGGGTGGCCTCCTTGCTAAGAACATACGGGCTCATTGTCTCACTAAATGAACTGTTAACGTGCATAATGTAAACATTAAAAGTACATTATAACCGGTTTTTTTAAGCTTCAAATAATGAACACGTGTGTATGATTTGAAAAATATACCACTATAATATACATACATACATATAAAAGTATATATAAAAGTATATAAAAGTATATAAAAGTTGATATGGGACAAGATGGTAGAAATAAAGTATCGTTTGTGCTGGGTCTCCAACCGCAACCGCATCGCCCCAACACCACTTAAATAAGTCCCATACCCTTAGTCGCCTCTTACGAAACCAGTGGGGTTGTGATATTCTAAGCCGGCACTACACGGCTAACAACTAAACAAACAAAGTTATATATTCGATAACAATTATAATTCCCATTCGTCGCCCGCTAATAGAAAACAAAGAATTGTGGTTGATAAAACTGTTTCATTCTCCAACCACCCACGCGCTTATCAATGTGTAACGTAATCTAAGCATTGGAACTACATACATGTTATACTAGTGTACTAGCTACTTATTTTCATAGTACTCACTAAGCAATATCGTTGATTCATTTCGTGTTAGTAATAATTTGTTGCAAGCCAGAATCTACCAAGTATCCCAATAATGGTATGATTCTGTGCTTCGGTGTGCATATTTTGCCTTCTGTCTACTACTGTCACCTTAACAAATCAAACCCTTACTGTGCACTAGGTCAGTTTGATGAATAACGGCTATAAGGAATGCGGCTATATGGGACGAGTGATTTATTATAAAATGTTAAAAACACGAACATCGCTGATAGATCCAATAGATAGATTTTTATATATAATCTACTAATATCAAACGTCAAAATTTATCAAATACAAAATGGCCGCGGTTGGAACCGGAACCTATGGGCCCAGGTCATCGATTCTAGTAAAGATAAAATTTCCCTTAATTACGCATCTATACCAGTTTAATAATATTTTGATGGACGTGTTTATAATGGAAAAAGATGAATATCTGAATTTTGTTTAGACTATAAATATAAAACAACCAAAAATTTAAATGTGCAATACTTTTGTTTATTTTTTACTTAATAGCAATTTCAAACAATAAAAGCCGTTTTTTCCTACTATTATAACATAATTTGTAGTAAACCGTATCAGAGTTCCGAGTGATATGATATCTTCATAGTGGCAGGATGCTCGACTATCTGTGCACTAACTGACCCCCAATTTGTTACTGTAATTGTTACCAATAACATTTAAATAACGCGAAATGTGTACGTTTTTATAACAAAGTTAATTGGCATAAATGACAATCTGGCTATCCAGTATTAAAGGTACACAATTGAAATACAGGTTCCTATTTATAATATATATATGATTGATAGTTAATTTTTTAGATTTGCTGTGTAGTGTCGGCTTAGAATAGCACTACCCCTTTTCTTCCGGTGGGTGTACGTAAGTGGCGACTAACGGTATTGGGGCTTTTTAAGGGATTTTTGGGCGATGCGGTTGGAGACCCATCACCAACAACCTTTATTTTACCGTCTTTTCCCCACGCAACTTCTAAAAGTGGCTGAGGAATTTCTAATTCGTTAGCTCTGGCTACCCCTTCTAGGGATTTATAGGCGTGAGTAAATGTATGTATAGTTAATTTATTTTAAATACCGATTTATCAGTTGTTTGAGGTATAAGGTGTCACAGGTTATGTAATAAAGTGAAATAAATACAAGCGATCTTTTCGTTAGTATTACTAGGACGTTTTTGAAAATATGAGTTTTCTAAATTCGTATTTTTAATGCTCTACTGAGATGAAGACAGAAATGATGTGAACCAAAAAAACCGACGCTACGACATAGGAGTATGTTTACAATCACGAGCACTATTTTATCGACACGATAACGGTTAGAATGAGATGACAGTATACGATACTAAGTAAGTGCGTAAGAGATGGCTGCTTTATCCCACGCGATAACTAGTTTAAACATGGCTCGTGCTTGCCCTTCTGTTTTCTATAGAACATATATATCCCCGTTCAATCCAAAACCTTACAGTATAATGAAAATAATTTATTGATTGTTTTAACGAATTACTGTTAGCATAGATATACACAGGGTGTGTTACATTACAATGTGAATGACGTTCAAAATAAAAGGTGTGTTGACGAACCGAGAGGATGTTGCGGTGTGGGCATCCTCAACACTTGCACTGTTGTATCATTCACAGGATGTTGCCAAAACTCACTACGTTGCATACTTTCACACTATATTTCCAAACTCACTCGACATTGTTTCGTACTAGGCCAATCGACGGGTTTACAAACAATTAGAAATTACAATATGATTATGATTGTTATGTGTCTATAAAAAGGGTTCTAAGGAAATGTTAGTTATTGTTATCTGATTGAGTAGTCTTAATTTAGTTTTGAAATTAAAAGTTAGTACAGTAACGAGAAATTATGATTAATATTGAAATTCAAAATAGTTACGAGGAAGATCACTTTTACTTTATTCTAATATGTGATTAATTTACCAGTTAAAAATTACCATATTTTATCTACAAGTATTTCTATTTTGTAACTTAGTAACATGAAACCACTTTACGCCCTACCCGATACATGAGTGAAGGTAATATGTTTTTTTCTGCTCCATCGAGTGGAAAGTGAGGTTCGTGTGACTGACATCTGGTTTAAAAGACGGGAATATGACATAGTGATACAATATTTTGACTTGAAACACTTTATAATTTAACTGTTTCGTGTTTCAAATTACTTCAAACTTATCACCAATAATATATATCCTCAAACTAAAATTCTATATACATCTGAAGGGGTATTCAAGGTACTAATACTTCTGAACATCACATGACATTTTAGTCACCTAGTGTCCAGAGTTCCCACTTTTTGCTTTGACAGTGAATTCACGTGATAGGGGGCAGACACAGCCGCTTTGTACGAATACACTGTCACATCACATAACTAAGTACAACTCAGTCATGTGCGTTTCCTCATGAGGAAACATACATTTTGTTATGTGGGATAAAATAATGTATAGTTATATAATCTTGTAACTGGTTAAAGGGAAACGAGATAATTTTGACTTGACTACTCTATTTACTTATTACTAACATAGATATACAACTTAATTATGGTAACTTAAACGGAGAACAATATATTCATATGAATCATTTTATATCAATACGCTTTCATCTTTACTATCTGACAATATAAGAACTCTGGGCGCAATAGGCGTGTCTACCAATAAATTATGTCTGAAGCACAAACAACAAATTATAAATTCTAATCACAACAGATTATTAAAACATTCGTTCGCTCACCTTTCTAGCAATTAATATATTTATTCTATCTTATAGCTAAGTTGAGGAAGTCGTTGTTAGTAAATTAAATATGCGTATAATGTCAAACGATTGTACATACAATTTGTAAAGTAAAGGTGATATATTATACACGAACGAATCATACATCCTTTAACATCGGTTACTTGTATATGATCAAACTCGCATTCCCATTATAGAGTAGAACATACGTAACTAAAATCATGACTAAATAAACACTTCACAGCCGGATTTTAAGTTAATCTCGCCTTTTTATGAACAAAATGCTGTGTAAATGTCACATGTATTTATATCGACATCATTTAGCATAATATATTTATGAAACAAATCAAGCAAGTAAATGCAATTGCAGCTTCATTGCCAATTCTCTCAATAACTTTTCGGAAATATGTATAATCACATCAAGACGTGCAGAATGAAAGTATTTCTGACTTATTTATTTTAATAATTGACGTGACACATTGTAGTTGTAGGTTGGTAAAATAAAAACTTTATGAAAGTTAATGTTTTTAGAAATTAACGAAGTTGAAATATTTCATGACTATATCAGTCTAAGAAACTTTTATTATTCTTCTTTATAAGTGCGACTCATTGCACGTTGATATTCGTTTAGAAATATGAAAACTTAAGAAAAAATAAAAGCCGTTTATGTGTCTTACCGAGAGTGAGAATCTGCAAAAGAACTTATTCATTTACAAAGAAACAATGTTCGTTGAGCCAGCCATCGCTAAGCGACTGTTGACACAAGAGAATTCTCATGAATGCCCACCATGTTGGCTCAAATAAACACGTGTTCACTAATACTAATGCGTGTTTATACATTAGATTGTGTTAATTTATAACGCACACAAACGCAGAGTCACTCAAGCTTCATTGAATCCGATGCTGGTTTTATGAATGGCGTAGTTGTAGGCGAGGCGGGGAAAGCTCTGTCGTAGGTCTGGGCGCCTGGTAGCTCAGGCCGACTAGTCGACGGACATGTTGTTTTGTTTGTCGACGATACGACACGTATCTTAGTAATAAAAAGGTTTTATGTATAAATGCATGCATATTATGCATTTTAAAAATGTGTAAGAATGAAATTATCATCGAATTTGTAAACTATTACCGGTCTTAACCTTTGTGGTTTGAAGGATGGTAATAGGATTAATAGGTATAAAGGCAAATATTGTGATTATAACGATGTATAAAATTATGGGACTCAAGGTAGATGGGAGGGGAGTATGGGAGCATAAAGAAATGAATGATCATACACTTTTATTCAGTTTTTTTACTACTTATAAAAACAAAAATCTTCACAGGCAAACTGTTAGTTTTATATGTACTGTAGCTTTGCACGAAATATTTATAAAGTGGTTTTAGTTACTCTTTACTAACAAATACATTGGCTACCTGATAATGAAAGTCTAGTCAAAATTAGTCGAGCCGTAGACGTTATAGAGATTAGCCGGACAAAACTAGAAAAAAATGTTTTAGTATATAGACGACGATATCTAATTTGTGTAATGTGTATGTACGAATAGATGTGTAACCGCCAACAAACGTAATTATAGGCTCAACTTACTTAATTTACAATGCCTACCTGTTTTAAATATCAAGAAAAATTCAACGATCAACACCAACGGATAGTTAAATAGCTTCATGAGCATGCATAGGGTATCATCACGAGGTACGTAGCCGCATTTTAATAAGCTAGTCGTCACCTCCCAGGCCATAAATAAACAGAAACAGCATTTGAATGAAAATTATGATAGTTACCCTTTCGAATAACTAAGAGACGCCTATTTGGATAAAAGTTCAATAAAACTGTGTAGTGTGGTCATTCTGTGTTTCTATTATTCAAATAGCAATAAGTACATAATAATATGATCATAATTCGTAATTACTTTGTCTTGGAGTTATTCGTTGTATATTTATTTACCTTCAACATATTATACCGATCTGTTTGATATTGTGTGATGTAAGAATAATTATCTATTCATTTAAATACAAATTTTGTCTAAACCTTAGTTACTTGGGTATACAATTATATGGTTCCGGACCTATTTTTTCACTTACATAAAGTTTCAGTTTTATTTAACAAATTGCACAAACTATATAGAGATTACTACGTAATACAAATGGAGATTTTCTGTGCTCATTTACTACTAGCGCCATCTGCGTGTGTAACTACGTACTACAATAACTTCTTCGAGTATCGGCATATAAATGACATAGATCTACCACAGAGGGCGCTCTACTCAGTTCAGTCGACTTCGTATAGATGGCGTTATGCGTTTCAAAAAATAAAAACATTTCTTTTATTTTGATGGTTTTGGTACATACATACATATACTCACGGCTGTAATTCCCTAGAAGGGGTAGCCAGAGCCAAGGAATTATAAATTCCTCAGCCACTTTTGGAAGTTGTGTGGGGAAATGATAGTAAAATAAAGGTTTTAGGTGATGGGTCTCCAACCGCATCGCCCAAAAATCCAATAAAAAGCCCCAATACCCTTAGTCGCTTCTTACGACACCCGTGGGTAGGAAGGGGTAGCGACATTCTAAGCCGGCACTACACGGCAATATATGGTTTTGGTATAATATTTAATTTAAGTAGATATATTTTATAGCTATCAGATATTCACAGTATACGGTTAATTTGCCTGTTTTAATGTAAAGCTAAGTTTTTTTACATCCATCTTAATTATGTAAGCTTAACAGTGCTTATCAAAGTTTTATACTAAAAATTCTCTGGATTTTAAAGTCGTTTGGAGAAGGTAGAGAAGAAAAAGTAAATATTCGATAAAAGAGGGATCTAGAACTAAGGAACAAAGTACCTTCTTTATCCAGTTTATGGTATACATCTTGTACCCACAAAACCCAAGCAAATATCCCATAATATTTAGCAATATGTGACGTCACAGCTCACAGAGTATACCGGGCTAAGTGTACCGTAGGGGTGGGGGCGGCGCGGCGAGGCGTGGGAACCTCGCGGCAGGTGCGCGCGCGCCGGCCACTGATCCTGAACACACGCACACATGAGAACTTCTTGTTGCTAGACCCGCTACGTATCTACAATCATTACAAACACATTGATATCACAATTTTATTTTCAATCATCATAAGGCAAATCCACTCGTCCACTTAATTGAAAACCACAGATTAGACTCCGTTTTAACTTGTCGAATAAGAACTTATTTAATCCGTTGGGCTAGTTCGATGTCTATGTTAAAAGCACTCATTATACATTCCTTTCCTACTTGCAACTTTAAAGATTTTAATAACTTTGATTACTCCTTTATGGTTTCAGTTGGTACATATAAAGTTTTGGCATCAGGAAAATTACGTGTATTTCCAGTTGCTGCAATCAACCCCAGACAATTTAATTACAATGCGAACAAACCTGTCCATTTGCAAAAATAAAAAAGTTCTCGATCGTTTCTCAAACTACGGTGGTACTCAAGATCACTAGTTTTCCAATTCATTATATTTTGCTCAAAAATGCATCCTTACAAAATAAATAAAGACATGTAAGTGGCAGTTGACTTTACACATAAAATAGGGGTTTTGGCATCTATTTGTGATAGCTGTGTAGTTTCGGCTTAGAATAGCACTACCCCATTTCTTCCGGTGGGTGTACGTAAGAGGCGACTAACAGTATTGGGGCTTTTTAAGGGATTTTTGGGCGATGCGGTAGGAGACCCATCACCAACAACCTTTATTCTACCATCTTTTCCCCACTCAACTTCCAAAAGTTCTACTACAGCTCTGGCTACCCCCTTTTAGGGATTTATAGCCGTGAGTATATGTATGTATGTATGTTGTGATACAAAACTTCTTCGCTATTTTTATTTACAAAATTTATCCTTATCCCATAATAAAATTTTATACTGAATAAAAAAGGTACTTATAATTTCACGTCTTAGTTCATCAAGTGATTCTTTGAAAAATTAGGACAATGAAGACAAAGGCAGGAAGTCCCTCTCGCAACTCTTGAGGACAATACCGATCGATACATTCAAGATTCGATACGATTTTCGCTATTGTCGAATAACTTTTACCGAATAATTAGTAAACAATCGTCTAGTGATATTCGGTTTTGCAATCAGCTGTTGAAAATTCGGGACGCCATCTCGGCACTGTCGCAACATCGGTTAAATGTAAACTGGTTTAACATTAAAATAATTTATAAACAGAGATAATAAATGAAATAATTGTTATATGACATTTATTAACAGTTAACTTAGGAAGCATAAATAATATTTCATTTTACAAGCGATTATTGCATTTCGTTCTATTCACTAATATCGAAAACCAAATAACTTCAGTTGGAAAGACCCAATTAAATAATTTATGTCAATTAAATAATAAGTATAATCTCTGCAATTGCATTTAAAATATTTTGAATAACTTGTTCAGTATCATCTGAATCAAATGCACATGCAAAATTCGGTTAAGTTTAGCGAGGACCAGTGATAAAAAAAAAACAAAATTCATAGAAACAGTAAGTTATGTATGAGTACACATAATAAATAGGAGTGGTGACGTTCAATGCTGATAGTGAAGTGAACTATCGGCAGCTCATTGTACAGTCAACTCCCACAGAGCAATTAGCTAACCATTAATTACAGTGATCCGGCATCCGCGCATTAGCACCTTTCTTCACATAAAAACAAAACTGTGCGCTTCACATATCTCATGCACTCATTATTTTAAACGTTTGATGGTTTGCTTGAGAATCACTCGTTTTTTCTTGTTTGTTATCTGTCTAAATGCATGTTTTCACAAATGTAAAGATCGATTGGATTTGTCACGTACTTAATTGGTCTTGGTGTAGATGAGACTATCGATTGCTTATATAGATTATCCTGAAAGTCCGGCTTCGGCTTATTAAATCTATTCATCAAAGTCAAATAAAACTTAATGTTTTTAATTTTATTTTACACTTTACGCGACTTGTTTTTCATTAATTAATAAGTTAGTATAGACATAAAAACATTTCTATATTTGTAAGTTTAAGAATTTTTATTTACATTAACACATATGCTAATTCCATACTAGTAATTTATCAATGCATCGTTACAACAGAAGTGCATTATTTTGTTCAACAGAGTGGTGGAAAAACACACAAATTTGCAGAAAGAATTTCCTGTGTCAATTCCAATGGTTATGAAGAAAGCGAAAAAAGGAACCAAAACGTATTTAAATTAAAACCGTGTCTATTTCAATTGTAATGTATTTAAATCTTAGATTTCATAAAAACACTTCTTCGACTTCACACTATTCCTCTTTATGACTTTATATAATTTATATAAATGAGTGTTTGTAATGTTTTACCACATAGACATAGTTAGCAATATGTACTTATAATGTAACCACTCAATGCTGTTGGAATCAGGCGAGGCGTGACGATACCAGGTGCATTTATACAATTTACCACCGCACCAGAAACGCTCTTAAAATTGGCGTCTATGCAAGAACAAAAAGGTTCACTGGTTCAAGCGTTTGGCTCACAATCCGGGGACAAAATCACTAATCAATTTGTGAGCTTATCCAAAAACCAAGATGTATTTCGTAACGATGAATGAAGCAGTCAGTCCTGGCTAGCACTAAGCCATAGTATGGGCTCAACCCCCGGGGTGGGAACATACAATGGTCTGTGGTTATAATATTGAAGAAACCACATCATGACCGTGGCCTATATTTGCACTGATTTGCGGAGCAGTAATACTTTGTTCTGTAAATATTTAAAAAAATATATTTATTTGCCGACGTTGCTCCTGTTTGTCGCAACTATAGAAATTCATACACATACTAAATCAACCACTAAGTCCTTTCTGAGAATAGGACGTAAAACATTAAGCAATAATAAGAATAGGATATAGTACATGCTCTATTAATGCAGTTTTTGAACAAGTTTTTTCATCATAAGACCCAACAATATTATTCCATTAAATCAGTTTCACTTTAGTAAGCCATGAAAGTAATGTCCATGCATTGCAACTGATTTAAAAATATGTATTCTCTTGCAACGAAATGTCTCAAATTAATATTAATTAAGAGTCCTTAAAATATTTACGGCGAAGGGCATTATTGCACACGCCCGCATAGCAACAGGGGATCTCTGACCCACATACATTCGGACACTCGCTTTATTTCATACATCTATACAACTGCATTTCTAATTAATCTTTTGTTATCGCTTGATTGCTTCGAGAATACTTGTATTTATTAGTTGTGAGAAAAAGTTCTTGGTTATGTTATGAGTGGACTGGTGACCTCTTGATTTGGTTTTTATTTGTGTGTTTGATACTGCAAATTGATTGGTGAATGCCAATCTTCAGTATTTAAGTCCCAGAAATATCAATAAAAAATTATATCAAACCAGTAATTTTTAAAACCTTATCATGATGGTTACTTACTTGTAGTTATAAGTTAAGTAATTATTTTTACCAAGTTTTGTTACTCTCCATAATTTATTTCTTATAAGGATTATTCAAACCATATTCTGTGTCACGCAATCATCTATAACTTTTTCTTCAAAAGGTACCAATTCAGCATCAAAAGTTATTTATTAAATATTTAGGCCCCATTGGCACAACTCAAAAAATCCCTGACCGCTTTTTTTAAGAAACAAAAATATACTTTAAAAAACCACAACCAAAACAAATTAGTGTTGTAACATCACACGCCATCAAACTATCTCCGAAGTTTACTCGTTTCGTGTAAGATTTCATTAGCTATAATTCCGGTGGCTTTCCCCGCTCTTCCCGCGCATCTACAATGGCCGCGCTTCCGGTCGCGATCCCGCCAAAACAGAAATAAACTGACCTAGTTGCGCGGGCTCACGTCCGGATTGCCCCGAGCGCACTCTATGGTCTGCATTTCCGGTTATCGTGTCATTTCATGGGTTATGATTTTCACGAAAACTTGGCCGCCTATTATTCGACTACAATCATTATCTTATTGTCCTTATTTTATGAGCAGTAGTCTTTGCAAATATTAGTGAAAAATAACTTTAATTGTATGAAAAATGCATTTACCGATATATATAAATATAAGCAAACCACATTAATTTAACAAAAACCCTCCGCAAGGTCTAATAAAGTTTTAATATAGTAGGATACTTTTTCAGTGTCCGTTAACGAAAGCATAAAAAGATATAATGTAGTAGTAATTTAATTCTAAAGGTTCTAATTTATGCCGTGTAGTGCTGGCTTAGAATGTGACTACCCCTTTCTATACACGGGTGCCGTTTGAGGCGACTAAGGGTATGGGGCTTTTTTGGGCGATGCGGTGGGAGACCAATCACAAACGATACTTAATTTCTACCATCGTATCCCCTATCAACTTCCAAATGTTACTAAGGAGTTTCTAGCTCTAAAGCTCTGGCTACCTCCTTTTGGGATTAATAGCTGTGAGTATTTGTATGTATGTTTCTTATATGTTGTGGGTTTTTGAATCCCTCCCTAAGGGGCTACCTTCTATATTAGAGATGAAAAGGAAATAAGCATAAAAATGTACGTCTTTGTGTTTCTAGTACTGCTAGTAGTCTGTATTTTATACACATTTTTTTGTGTTTTTGCCAAAACATCAATGCCTGGGCCAAATTTAGAAGTTTGGTCTACCAAGAGTTGTTTTCAAACCGAATGGCCCAATATATCGCGATATTGTAAATATTGCTCTCACCAACCCATGTAAAGTACACCTAAGTGCAACCCCATGCAATGGTACACAGAGTATGAAAAAGGTTTGCATAATCTTGGTGTTTTGTAGAGCGGAAAGCGTGAATCGAGTTGCTTCATTTATGTATGACCTTGCTTCTACTAATAGGGTACGCCACGAGGCGGTTGTATTGTACTTTGATCTAGTATTTGTATCATCAGCCTTGGTGGCTAAGTGGTTATCAGACTGGCATTTTCGAGGTATGGGTTCGGGTTCCAAATAAAGGTCTATGAAATTTATCGTAAGTCTTTTAATACAGTAAATTGTTCAAACATATGATTAGTTTTAAACCAATTCGGAAATTCCATCTCAAATGAAGATAGAGAAGACACGATGATATAAGTAATTGGAAAGGATTTCGAAGGAATATGTTATAAAACAGGAATATAATAAAAACTTAAACTGGTTCCCTTTCCAGAATGAATACGAAGGAGTTTTAACTGAACGCGCTAGTTATTAATTTATAAAAAAATAGACGTGGGTTGGTGGTTAGTTTGAGAGCGAACTTGATCAGAGCGCCCTACTTATGCAAATATTACTTTATTGCTTATATGCGCTACTTTGATACTGCCACTATAATGGTGAAAAGTGCGAGCAAGTAATATGTTAAAAGTAAAAAAAAACTAACAATAAATGAAACAGCAAAAATTTAAGAAGAAAAAATACAATATTTTTTGTCAACAGAAGTTATAATGAGGCTTAAAGGGTAATAAACAATTTGCTTTGCATCGAAGGTTCATTTATAAACAGTTTAAAAATTATTTATAAGCATACAAACACAATAAAGAAACTGCAAAACATCGTGTAACGGTCATACAAACGTGGAAATCGCGATACTTACAACTCATACAAGTTTCGATCGAAAGCTAACTTGCCTATATAGATACAAGTTTGGTGTGCAAGATTTTAGATCTGCATAGGTTGGTTCAGCATCTCTCATTCTAAAATGCATTAAATCCCTGACATTTCTAAACGACTTTGGATTTTAGTGAGATTGAGATAGAAGTGTATTTAGCTTGACGGTGTCACTGCAGTACCGGACACTTGATTCTAGGCGCCTAGGCGGCAGGTGTTTCATGACTTGCCTCCTCCCATTGCGCCGGCGCAGCCGACATCTAGGGATCAATGATCTAGTCGAGATTTACTTAGGTATAATCCACCTGGACGCCGCAAGCGACTTGGACCCCTATATGATAATTGAATGCAATAACTAAAGTCATAAGGATATCCTTCGGTTAAATGTTATAATTGTTCAATAATGAATCATTTCTTTCCGGTCGTGATTTTCTTCAGTTAAACACATTATTTGTCTCTTCTCGGCGAAGTTATTTTTTACTCGAATTCGTGACACTGTATGATATTGATATTTCATCAGCGTATCTATATGTAGGTATATATTTAGAAAGAAAAGGTTATGTTAACAACTATGTAGAGTTTATTATCTATTAAAAAGTTATTTAAAAGCACAATCGTTTAGGATTGACAAGTATGTAGTGTTTTGAATGATATTCAAAATCTTTCAACAGTTTTAACTATATTAGTAATTCGCCGTTCTAGTCACTACTTAGTAGCGCTATTTTTGTTTTATCATAAACAACACAAAAAATAATCATACAACAAGGAGGCCGAAACGAAATGAGTACAACGAACTAGACTTTAGTTTTAGTAAAGCCGCGAAGGTGTAATATTAAATGGCTATAAAAAAGTGGCAAAATGTTATTAATGGTAGTGTTCTAATCGCAAAGTGAGCTTACAATTTCTATTCCAGTAATGGGCGTTACTAATCGAAACCGTGACCTGCCTGTTCAGAGGCTACCGGTTCACTTAAAACGGCTACTGAGGATTAATTTAAAGCGAATTTCATTTCAAATCTATTAAATTTATTGTTTTCTATAGCTGTTTGTATTCTGACACTCTTTTTATTTCCATGATATTTTTTTATGTCGAAAAGAGCGATTAATTATACAAGGCAGAAATAGTTTTAGCGATTAATGTAACGATGTTAAATAAAATTCTAGTTACAACCTTACCCTCTAAAACAATCAAAAGTAGCTGAGGAATTGATCCTAAAGATCTTTCTACCCCTTTTAAAAAGAAAGAAAGAAAATACATTTATTTATATTAACTGTGAAACAAATATATAGTAATTTAAATCTTTTTCTTCATGAAAACCTCATGTGTGGATTATTACTAATAAATAAAGGTAAGAAAAAATTCGACACAGGCGGGAATATAAATTTAACATTTACAAAATGAGTTGCAGAAAACTGGAAAAATGTACAGCTCAGCATAGTGCCTGCCCTATGATAGTGCCCTGTAGTTACAGGTTATACTCATGAATATAGGTATGCTCGTACGAGTACCAATCACTGATAATTTACATCTCCCAATTTGCTTCCATCTTAATATCAATCTCAAATCAAAGAGGAAACAATTTTAATTAAACCATTTAGTAGTTATTACCGTGCAATAATCGCCGTTTTTTTATACCGATAAGTTTATTGCTGTGAACTTAATAATCCACGCTTGCCAACTTTACGATGCCTGTTTTAATATTCTCTTAAATGATTTGTCATTACTGATTTTTATTACTTTTTTTAATATCTACATTAATATTTTATTTACCTACCTATTTTATTTTGTAGTACATATATATACTAATTCCCTAAAGGTAGCCATAGCTTCAGTAAAACTTGATTTATTAATACATACGTATACTCGCGGCTATATTTCCCTAGAAGGGGTAGCCAGAACTAAGGAATCATATATTCCTCAGCCACTTTTGGAAGTTGAGTGGGGAAAAGATGGTATAAATAAAGGTTTTTGGTGATGGGTCTCCAACCGCATCGCCCAAAAATCCAAAAAAAAGCCCCAATACCCTTAGTCGCCTCTTACGACACCCGTGGGTAGAAAGGGGTAGCGACATTCTAAGCCGGCACTACACATTATTTATAATATTAATAAATCAATATATTATTTATAATTATATGGTCAAATTATACACAGATCAAATTAGCCCTAAACTAAGTAGCACTTGTCTTGTATTACGGGATACTAACTCGACGATATATTTAATATTATATAAATTACATCCAAGACTAAGAAATAATCATTTAAGCTCATCATTAAATTAATGTTGCTCTCAGCGGGAATCGCACCCGCAACCATCAGACAGAGAAGCTAGTCAGCTATCCACTCGGCCACGGACGTCGTCATAGTTTTTTTATTCTTGCTTGACGTTTTCTAAAATCTAATACATTTTCATTCGAAATCGATATGTCTTCACTATGAATTTAATTGATTAGAAGAAAATCGTGCTTCCAGCCATAATTATACGACTGTATAAGGCCACTACAGATAAGCACATCTAAATTATTAGTTTGCACTCGGTCAATCGTAATTTCGAAACCAATTTCAGTACCGCTACAAATTCATTCCAGTAGTTCACAGTCGTATTCTCATATACTCACGGTTTTAATGTAAAAAGGGCAGCCAGAGTTTCTGAAATCAGATTATATTGCCAGCAAAATGGAAAAATAGCATTTATAGATTAATGTACAAATAATCGCCAACTAATCATTTAAAGACTAAAATTTTATTATGGTGATTATTTGAAATAATAGGTTGAATTTAATAGCTGACTTGAATATTTTGCTTTCTTATATATGCTATAGGTACGAGCCATCTTTTTGCATGAGTTATCTTTGTCGAGCTATGATTAAATTATCGTTATTATCAGAAAAACATTCAAATTTGTATTTTAGGTAAGGGTTTCAGTAAAAAGTGTCCAAATCATTTATATTTCTATTCTAATCCGTGACGTTCAAAAACAACACAAAAACCTTTTTTTACATGCAACCACTATTTTCCACTGTATTCAATATCTCCATACATAGATAAATATAGAAGTACCATGTAAAACGGAGTTAACAAATGTGTTGAAAGGGTTAATCCAGTATAAGAGGACGTGATCCATCACCAAGCGCCGCTGCAGTGTAATACTCAGGAGATTTATATGCGTTTTACTGAACATCGCGCGGTGAAGTAGGCGGGGCGCGGTGTCACATTTTTAACAGCAGTTCTTTAAAACAACCCTTTAATCTTTGTTTCTTTGAATTTGTGATTTATATCACATAGCCATTTGGTGTAGTTATAGATGTGGCTGAAAAACATAGGGCAGAGTTAAATGCATAGTAGCGACAAGGTTATAGTTTATTTTATAGGATTAAGAGATTAATCTACGTTGTGTAAAGGTTATGGTATTTTGAAAATCCAAAATATAGACATGATCCAAGATTAAATTCGATTAAATCATTTAACTAACTAACTTTATGCAGAGATATTAAGTATATTGATTATCCGGGGATAAGTCCCCGGGATAGATTTAGATAGCATTAGGATTTGCTAATAGCCAATAATAAATAATAGGCGGACAGGATTGGGTTTTTATTCATGTTAGCAACTGAGGCGTTAAAGGTTAATGTATTTGAAAGAGGACATCATTGCTTTGCAACTTTTGAAAGCTTCTAAATTGTAGACCAAAAATAAGCCACATAATTGAAGCTAAAATATTACAGGTAATAAGTGAAATAGGTGTTCACATATTAGTAACGGAAGCTCTGTTAGAGGCTGGCTGGGCTGGCCACGTGACTGGTCGTGCCTTCACCAGCCTAGTGCGTTACTCCCACCACGTGACTCCTGCAATGAATGAAAGCTTTCCCCGCGCCGCGCAGCTTCCGGCCGCCTTCTTATTTCTAGGGTTGCCTCACACTGTACTATATCAGATATTTTTAAACTACAGCTAAAAAACATAATGGAAATGTAAATGACTAATATTTGAAATTAATGAAACTTTATCTTCTCGTAGCGATTATACTAAAAAGGGGTAATTTCACAATTTCAAATATATAACAGTAAATTTGGCAGTTAAGAGTGTTAATAGTTTAAAAAAAATCCCCTAACCATAAGTACCTTTAGTTACATCATGAGTTTGTTATATTTATATGCCTTTTGCAAAGTTTGCCTAAATGGATCAATCTTGCGAGGTAATTGGAATTAATCTAGTTGGGACTGATGAGTAATCCAATTATACTGTGTTTGATGTTAAATATAGTACATAATTACTTTGTATAACATTATGCAACATATACAAACTTCATTCGAGTACAAGTTATTTTAATGTATCATAACAGTGGTGTATCCAGATCAGTTTAGACACTAACTATTTGAAAAATATATTTTAAATAAAAAGTTAAGTTATTTTTGAGAAGATAGTTAGATAGTACAAATGTATTAAATAAAGGAAAGAAAAATTTCAATACCAGCGGGAATCAAACCCACGATCTCCTTCCTTTATTTATTCTTTCTTTTATTTATTAGTAATAATCCCCACATGAGGTTTCTATGAACAAAACATTCTAAAAATTTGTTATAGTTCGTGCCAACCCTAGATTAAAAAACATGTTATTTTATTACATTTGTAATGTTCCCACGATGTGTGCAAAACTTGTTCGTATGTCACTATGTCTGTTCGTGTATGCAGCCAACCCGCACTTGGCCGATGTGGCCTAATCACCCTATGCTTGGCCTATTACACCCTGTATGCAACGTCTTCGAGCCTCTTGGAGGGAACATATATGGGCTGTGAAGAGTGCAGCCACTGGCCGGCCACTGAGACCATATAAGTTAAACACAGTCAAAAGAACCTGTCTAACCATAACTCTTTCTTATTAACACTATGACCATGGGAATTTTGTTTGGGATTCTATTTGCGGATATTTAAAACATTATGGAATATCTTATATTCACTTATCACCACAAATCTTAAAACTTGTCAATTATCGCATACTTAATTCTAAATCTATACAAAGATTTTAGTTTTATTTATCTATGCATAATAAAGTGAGAAAAATATAGCTGTCTCTCAAGTTCTTCTTATAATTAATTTGTGATGGTTTGCCATAGGTTATCATGCTTTTAGCTTACTAGTCACCGCTAATGGATTGTTTATTAATAAAGTAATTACTTCTGTAGCGGCATCATAAAAGTGACGCACTCACCTGTTACACGAGGCAACATATCGAGTCAGCTTTTTGTATCGAACGATTGTATGCCGGACTTAATTATTTCTTGTTCATATAGAACGTTTGATAGATGTATCAACGAGATAAAGATAGCAACAAAATATAATCATGTACAGTCTAAAAGTCTTTATCATTGATTTTAAAGCGCATACAAAGAAATACAGATGATTAAATAAGATGTAGAGGGAAATAAAAAGACGGCAGCTCATTACGTGGATTTTTCATTAGACTTTTTTCGTTAAAATGCAACTGAAAATAGGCCGTGGCGACAACTCATTAAGTCCCGCAGTGAATGTTCTCTTTGAAAAATATCTCGTTTAACCCCATCACTCCTTTAATAGCTCGGTGAAGGGTTAACCGGCCGCAAATAACCCGACGCGGAAGTGGGCGATACCATCGGCCGCCAACTTCTATTTTTTAAATAGTTTTAATTAGGAAATAGTTTAATTTTTATGTTGTGTGAATGTTGTCCCGAGAAGTTGTCATCGCCGAGCAAATAGTCGTGAGAAACGTCCACTTTTATTGGCGTTTAACTTCTCGAATGCTTATTGCGAGATTTTATCACATTCTCAATTTGTTTTCATCGATTTTATGATGTATTTTTTAAGAGTATTTTTAAGAGAACGAGTTTTCGACAGCAACTTTTAGCTATGTAACAGCTGTACTTTTAAATTAAGCATTACAATAGTGTAGTATCGAGTTTCCATTATAGTGAGTGACATATTTTGCATGAATCCCGTTGAAGCGAACTGACGACTCCGCCTCTTCCTCTGTTTCACAAAGCAGTGACAGTTACACGAATGTCACCCTTTGCCGAAGAACATGAGCTGATATGCCCCAAATATAGAACTGGATTTCTTTCGTTATTCAAATGAGATATCGTTCAAAATATTCTTGATACCTATTTAGGGTTGTGAGTCTGTCGTCATTGGTGCAGAGAAACCAGTCATCACGGATTTACGGTTGGAGTAAATGAGATGGTAACCCTTGCTCGTATTTGAGCAATACGTTTTGTTATATGGACTTCATTGTTATTTTATCGGAGGCTATATAGATTGTGATGATCGAATAAATATTTTGTATATAAAAATATATTTGGATTTTCTTTCGTTTAAGTACTAAGATATTAGTATTTTGATAAGTACAACAGTCTGTTTACAATTACACAATAGAATTTAATCAAATGATAAACAAAAATCGACCATAATCATAAAAAAATACTAGCAAAACGTAAGCATAGTATTTCGTACACGAACAAGTCTGTTATTTAATGTAATTATAAATATTAAATAGACGAAATCACAAAACTGCTACCAGTGTAATGAATGGCCATTACAATCATTACACACAATATCATTGGTATTTAACAAATACTCGAACATGCATTAGTGAGCCATTCGTATCTCAATAATGAGCAGTACTACTTTATAAGTCAGTCACGCTTGGGCCAAATAAAAATTGGTTAATGCATACGTAGATACGTAATAAAATAAAACAAATCAACTGTGAATGACTTTACGATTGCCTACGAAATGTATTACAACACGAAGTTGAGTTGGAATCGAAGTATACATCTTAAAAGTGAAATGGTAATTCAATATCATATATTTTTTGTGACTTAGATCATAGATTAATAAAAAAGTATCTCGTGAATTACAATGGTTGATTTTGGTACCTATATCTTTTAGCGCAAGCGTAAAAAAACCCATTATTTTTTATCGTTTTTAAATCTGAAAGATTTCAAATACTCATTACAAGTAGGTTCATTTATATACTCTTAAGTATTGACTACTTTACTTCACATACGATTACCAAATCTTTTATCATAAATATCTTATAAACATACATACATACATATACTCACGGCTATTAATCCCTAGAAGGGGTAGCCAGAGCTAACGAATTAGAAATTCCTCAGCCACTTTTGGAAGTTGTGTGGGGAAAGATGGTAAAATAAAGGTTGTTGGTGATGGGTCTCCAACCCCAATACCGTTAGTCGCCTCTTACGTACACCCACCGGAAGAAAAGGGGTAGTGCTATTCTAAGCCGACACTACATAGCAAATCTTATAAACATTCCAATATAGCGATAAAACCGTTGAACCCTGACTTTTCCATTTTTGCCAACTTTACCATCGAAATAACACTATCGAGTCGCCACCGTATCTATCATAAAATCAAAACTTCCCATCCCTTCAACACAAATAGTGATGTTACAATCACAGAAACCACCTCAACAGTAGCGCTAGAAAGGCAGTAGAAGTAAACTGGACTTGGAACACTTCTAACCGGTTTGTTCATTCACTAACGGCCGACTGGCGAACTAATGACGGAGCTGGGAAACTTTCCGACTCATTGATGGTTAGGCTAGGTAGCTGTTTAGCCAAGTACTCATTAATACTTCGCAATGCTACTTACTAATCATTCGGAAAGGATTTAATAGAGATTCAAATTGTACTAGAATTCCCTGTTAGCCGGATAAAGGGGGATTCAAAGGGAAGGGAAAAGGATTCTTACATTCATTAGACTATTTACATACTCACAATAAAGAGAAAGAAAGAGAAAGAGAGACATTTATTCGCTGCACAGATGAGCAAGAGACATACAGTTAAACATAAAAAGAAAAAATAAAAGCTTTGACAAAAACAACATTGGAAAAAAAAACATGAAAAAAAATTACATATACTCACGCTATTAGTTCCCGTTGGGGTATGCAGAGATTATCGATCGCCACTTTGTACGATCCTGACAAACCTTTCTAGCTTGGTTTACATCCATCATTCTTTTCAGACATGCTCTTTTATTTTTCATACTTCGGACGCCTGCCTTTTTGAGCACACTCGCTTTTAAGTCCAAATATGTCCTCCGAGGTCGTCATCTACTAACATTACCATCTACATCAGCTCTATAAATCTTTTTTACCAATTTACTATCATCCATCCTCTCTATTGGCCCAAACCATCGTAACATTCCTTTTTCTATCTTTTTTACAATATCATCTTTCGCACCGCACCTTTCACGAATCACATCATTCCTCACACGATCACATAACCTTACATTACACACTTTTCTGAGGGATCTCATTTCTACTGCATTCACTCTACTATCCTCACTAGATCGCATGATCTAACATTACAAACTTTTCTGAGGGACCTCATTTCTATTAGACTATTTATTAACATTAATTTATAAATATCAGTATTAACACCGTATACCTCTGAAGGATAGGAAGATGTATTAGTTGCTCGGACTATCTCTCTCTCTCTCATTAGTTTATCATCTATTGTAAAGGAACCTTTTCAAACCTGGAAAATGTTACAGAGCGTTAGCATGTAGCTGTTTTATATAAACTTATACATTCATTCAACATGATAAAGGGCAAATTATATATAAACAACCCTTAGCCCCGATTTACACTACACGGTATATTTATGTATTAATTTGTATAATTTACACACTAATGATTTTTTTATTAGAAGTGTTAGTATACATGATGTTTGAGGTTATCGCATACATAATTAGTTATTAAATAGATACAACATTGAGACATAGATACGAAAGTAAAACTTTAAGTTGAAGTGAAGCTTTATTTTAGGTACTACCTTTTAGTCTACACATCTACAAATCCAGATTCAGTAATAGTATTGCCAGAAAGATGATAACAATATAATCGCTTACAAATTAAATGCTGTAATGCACCTAAGTTCATTGTGGTAGGCAGAGAGTAGTGATCGTCAGTTTTACGATCCTGCCAACTTCCCTCGCTTCCCTTCAATATATTTTTATTAAATTTTGGTATAAGTTTTGTCCTCTGCTTGAATTTCTTACTCTAACGTACTGTTAATCATCAGAAATGTTATCTTGTTCTATCTTAACATTTGCAAAAATTCTCGTCTGACGTTCTAAGCTATAAACCATGTTACCATAACAACATAATCCGTAACAATTACCATAGAAATACGAGTGATAATTAAAAGCAATGCGCATGATTACATTTACTTTGTAAAGGTTTAATAGGACTAGTGTCTTCGTTAAAATTATCCACATTCTCGGCCAGGTCTCAATTTCCCTCGTTTAAATACCGTATTGATAGAGACAACTTATTTATGCAACAATATTGCACTCGCTCATATTTTAGCTGTTATTTACACTCACTGCTTACCGTTAAGGGGTTTCTGCAAATAAATGAGATTTAATTTTGCATACTCGTCTGTTGAGTGGTTGACTTATTAATCGATCGACAATTATCACCATGTTGGACATTACAGTAAGAAATGTATTAAAATAAATGATAAAAATACTCGTGAATGCGCATTATTGTAAAAACAATAAGAAATCATAATTAACCACCGGGAAAACAACTTATTGCAGACTTATTTTTAAACATCCAATATGTAATGGTTGGTAATAAGGTGTTGTTACCGATAAGTACAAGGCCGCGACATAATTTGAACATCCAATTAACACGGCAATTCATCATACTGTCCCGCAGCATATAATTTAGTGACACACCTCACCGACTCTCGAAAAACCTCAGCATTCAGACAGGTGTGAGAAGGCCCGTTTCAACACATCGGTTATTCTTGACGTACTCCAGAACTATATTTAACTCGTTTGGGCGAGTTTCATTCTGTTTTGAAATAACAAAAACAAAATCGTATTCCCGTGAAAAATTACCCGCAGTTATATGATTGATTATTTCTTGAAAGTGGACAGCAAAGCTGCGCGCTCCTGAAAGCTGTGATGTGTTGATTTGTTGAGACGGATCGAGTGAGATATCGTCTTCATTTGCCCCGCGATACTCCCTGTCGCTCTTATTAATCACCGTGCCAATAATAACACGGAATTAATATTAATAGACGTTTTTATGCCTCATACTTACCTAGTCAATATTATCTTAATGACTCAGAGGATTTCTACTAATTTTATAAAATGTCAAGGTAGAAGTGTAAATAAATTTTTGATAATTGTATTAGTTTCATGAGCTTTTTTGTCATTTATGGATATAAATGATATGCAATTTTGTCAAAACCATATCCGTTTAAGATAAATTATGTAATGATTTCTTGCATCGGATTGTATTTTTGTGCTTCCATTTTGTACTACTTGATATTTTTCCTCGTCTTGATCCTGTTGACGTAGATTCAATATTGAAGTATAAAAGTAATATTTTAAATAGCCGAGAGATTGAAACAACATATTCTGCTAACATTGACTACCCACTAAAGTATCTTCCGTAACGTAATACGATAATCACTCGGTGCATTGTATCGTGGATCGTATCGAGTGACGGAGACAAATCGCTCGTGCATAATCGCAAATACGATTTTTTCATCGAGTCCCATTCGGGAACAATCGAAGTATATCCGGTGAGGATCCCGTCATATTGTGCACAAAAACATTCTCGATCTCAATTAACCGCTTAAAAAACAACTTTAAAATTAGCGCCATAAAGTGCAATATCGTGGAGAACCCAAGCACTTTGCATTTCTAAGGTAAATTAAAAAGTGTGCTCTTTTGTGGCTGCAGACAGTGTGGCACCAGTATCTTTGTTCGTGCAAAATACTCCACCAAATATTTGAATGAAGGCAGCCCCATTATCTCCACGAACATGAGAGTTGAACTCTTTGGAATTCCCGAGCAAGTAATATAAGACCGGTTGGTCATAGCTACATCTATGTTTGTAAATTTATGATTGCTCAATGAATGATTAGGTAAATCATGCAATTTGAAGAACTAATAAAAGAATGCTTATCGAGGTTTTTGCGCATAGCAAGGACCGCAGCAGCAGTATTGAATACCAAAAAGTGTGCTATTATTTTAGTCATATATAAAAGTTTAATCATCCAATCTCTACATTATATAAAACTTTAAACTGAAATAATCTCTAGTTTATTGACTCATTCGGGACACAGGTGGCATCGCTTTAGATAACTAATAATAAACACACGAACCAGAAGGTGCTAGTTTGTAAAGTATACTCAGTGATCATATACAAATGAATAAATACGTAAAAGTGGTTAGTGGAACGTGACCACGACTAGTTTTCCAGTGGTGAGCAAACAACTACCAGTAACTTAGTACGTCGCTCGGATCTGAGGAACTGCGGTGAATCCATTCACCGATTACCAACAAATCTTCGCACGTTGCCGCAGCCACCAAAAACGCACCATTTACGACGAGAGAATAAATCAGGCGATAATCTTCACCTTTTAAGGAATTACTAGCAGCGGTTTCCCAAACAGAAAACAACTTTCCGTCGAAGCTGGAAAAACCACTTTCGTACAACGCAGCTTCGAGTTACGACTTTTTTCTTCGTCTATTTTTATATGCACCTTGTTGCACTCGCTGTCGGATTATGGAACTTGAAAAAAGAACTTTAATGTGTGTAGTTATGATTGTTAATCGTAGGTTGTAGCGGCGTCTTTAAGACTTTGTAGAACGCGAAGCATGTTTATGAATGAAGCGAGCGGAAGTGCGACCGCGTGGTACGGCTTTCCCGCGCTCTCCCTGCTTTCATTAATAATTAAAATACTGCACTGGGCAGAATGACCGGACGCCTTGCATCGTTTCTGGATATTTGCCCTTCTCTGCCAATGTTAGCTTACATTTCGGAAATATATGATTTACTATAAAACATATCTTATAAAAGTGTATTTAGGCAAAAAAATAATAATCAAGGCCTTATACAATTATCTAAATTAATAAATTCCATAAATAAAATTATTTTAGTACAAGACGTAGCGGATCAAATTTTTGAAAATATAAGGAGTACATTATTTTGCATCTCCTACTTATTCATTGCTTTGTACACCATCACCAAGTCTGTCTTGACTGCTTTGTAATCAATCTAATTTATTTTTTACGTCAAACTTTTCTCACAAAAACCATAATTTCATCTGTACACCTATCATTATACGGTAGCCCGTATATAGGCAGCGCTCGTCATTCAAAGCAGGCAGAACTCCATCAATTTGTTACGACCGCATCATCATACGCTCCGAATAATATTTGACCGCGATATAACATTACGAAACATGTGAATAGTCCTCATAAAAACGAGATCCTCTTAACCAATGGATTGGATAGGGAAAGAGATGGGTGATGTGGTGAGTGGTGTGTGCGAGTGAGAGGGACACGGTAGCCAGATAGGCAAGTCGTCAGACAAGCTACTTCCTGTGATGACGACGTGAGGACGGAGTGCTACCGTACTTCGGAGGGACTTGTTACTATTGCTTGTATATGATATTGGCAAAGAATCTATACAAATTATTTAATAAGTACAAAGTTTAAGAATATTAATAGTGATATTATGGACGATGGAATCATATACTCTGCCCGCTTTGGGCACTCGAAATAGTTATTGTTACATAATGGTAAGCGAACATCCCACGGGTGTGGTAGGAGGTGGCTTAGGGTTTTGGGGTATCTTAGGTGATTTTGGGCGGTTAGGCTGGAGACCCATAATCAGAAATCCTTTATTTTTCCTTCTTTTCACACTACTAAACATCCAATTATGGACCAGGAATTTATAGCTGTGAGTATATGTTTACATTTCAATTTCATATTCGTGCCATCATAGGAAAGACTTCCGGTAGTCCTATCCCAAGCCAAACCTCCACATTACCATTTAAGCAATTAAAAAGCTAGTTCCATGACCATCTAACTGATGTAATTGTCAATTGCACAAAAGTCGTGTCGTCTTCTCTAATCAGTGTTTCCGTCGAGTCCAAGCAGTTAATTGTTATTGTTGATAGTTGTCGCGCGTCCGACCCACAACCTCTTAATCCGTTTAAGACAATCTATCTGATTATTGTGTGACTGGCGTTTTCAAGTGTCAAAGCAGGAAACAGCCATTTTTAGAAATTAGGTCATATTCATACCGCGGCTAATCAATTAATCATACGCAACTTCAAAGTTTCAAACTATTTTAGCGACTAGTTTGGCTCATGGTAATTTATGCTTTCGCATGCATGTATTTTCGAATGTAAACTTTATTGCAACAATGTTACTGTATTTACTGTTTACGGTGTTATGAATGGAATTTTAGTGTGTTACTATGAAAGTACCTACTTAATTTAAACTAAATAAAGTTAAGAATACTTTTTTATTTATTTAATTGAAGTATAACTGTAAAAGGTTTTCGTTTTATTAATGTTGTTTCGATACAAAAGACGAAAAAGAAACAGTATGTAGAAGCATTATAGAGAATTAGAAGAGAAGAGTTTTATCAGAGTGTCGTATTACACTATCTTTTACATTTAGGTATTTATAGTCCAATGTTTTGCACTAACAAATCTATAATAATATTCAAAACTTTTCTATCTTTTCAAACACATTATTTTTCCTAATAACTCATAAAATAGTTGTTATATATAGTAAGGTACATAACATCAGAGCCGATAGAGATAGATGATACTCTGCATAAAATATCAGACGGATAGAACGTAAACAAGAAAAAATAGCAATCGATTTCAAAATGAAAAGCCTCTGTCGCATATGTTTTACGTAGCAATTTGTAAGATACATACTTCTCATACCATACTCATCGTAGCACATAAAACATTTGTCTATGACGATTTTTAAATGAGTGTCACAGGAAGAACTAATTGTAGTAACTAAAAAGTATCGCTCGTAGTTACTCCTAACTCGGCAAGTCGCGTGTCTCCTATGGTTCCTCCCCCGCAGCCCGCACTAATTGCGCCTCCTCTTTTTGTTTCCTGCACTAGCACTTAGCGGCTAATTCGATTACTCCAATCAAAGTCCTCGCCCTCACTTGGCCGACGCGGGCCTGTGCTCGGCATCGCCACTAATTTTATTATTTTTTCATGTTATCATGTCGTAGCCTTTGTTTTTGAGTTTCCACTAAAAGCTTTCCTTGGAAACATAGAATGCAATTATACGAAATTGGTTGTATTTCAACTTGCGCCGACCAATAAATATCACTTAATAGCCGATTGTTTAAAAATATGTCGAGCAATAAAATGATTAAAAATATATTTATTGAACACCAATTTTGCTTTTCGAATGGGTTGGTACTTTTTTAATGTAATTTAACTGAATGTACAATTAAAACTGTTAAGGAGGCATGGCAAATTGATCTTTTAATTAATTATATGTAAGTCTAAAATGCTATCGTCAAGTTAGTAGTCTTAAGACATTATCAAATAAAGTGTATCGTTTATGAATGGAGTCGCCGATCGAGCGGTTTCCGGCTAACAGTTGAGATAGTACGACACACTTCCTGATTCCTGCCTATCTATAATTACAGTCCAAGTGTAAACACTCGGATCTTTGAACGCGGTACAAATGTGAATGCAGTCGCGACGCTAGTAAGTGCAGTTTTGATCGAACCATAGTGTCGTGGAAGTCGATTTCAGTATCCAGATCTTTTGCAGAATGAATAAAGATATGCCTAAAGTGACCGAGTCAGAGATATCGATGGGGAAAAGGGTCTTATGTCTTGCGAGGAAAGTTGAGAACCGCGAAGAATGGCGTGGAAGCCGCTTACATCCTGTCGAACGTGTTTTTTCCCGGCTCCTTCCCGGTGTTTCACCGTTACGCAATATATCGTAAATAATTAGCGGAAGGCGCGACTCTCGTGTCTTATGGAGATGCTGGCGATCTGGTTTTTTAGCTGGACACTTCCTGCCGAACAGCCACTGTACCAAAACTGTTTTCTATGAATGAAATTTTGTCACCAAGTTTTGTCGTCATATCAGCACCCCATTTCTTGCGGTTGTTTTCGTATAAAGTAACTAAAAGTTGTATTTAAATGATCGGTGAGCACATCAGTAGGTAACTCGTTACCAACGATTCTTGATGACTCTCACTAACTTGTATTTATCAACTACCAAAATTGAGTGACGCCTAGTTTATTCTAAAGTCGCTAGTTAAGATATGTCATCAAGATATAATTACTGTCCTCTAAACAAATCAGTTGCGGCGATTGCAAAAACCATTTCTACAACTAAACACATACCCAACTCCATAGGCAATTGTAACGAGATGATTCTCACCTGGAATCTGTTCAAAGATGGTAGCAAAAACTCTAAGAACGTCATTACTCTTTCTGTATCGAGCGCTAGTGCTAAATTAACTGCATTACCGCGATGTTTATTGGCAATCAACGCGGGCGCGGGGCGGGCGCGGGAGTAGACCGGCCGGAACTTTTTACTCAGACCTTTAATTGCTATTATAACTTTCAGCAAATTGCACTGTTTTGCTGGACGCTCGATAAATACATGTATAATGCGCAACTAACATTACTTATGGGTGGATCGATAGAGAAAACTATTTAGACTTTTTGGTTAATTAGGGTTTAATTTAATATATAAGTATTTTCCTTTCGTCGAGATCATGAGAGTGAAATTTTGTAAGTTGTTTTTATTGGGAGTTTTTACTTTTAAGAATCGTCAACTCTGCAGTCTATTGATTTTGAACTTCTCTGAAAGTTTATTGAAATAAAGGGCAATTGTTTAAAGCTTTATATAAAGTAGAACTGCAAAGCATTAAGAGTTGTATGCTTAAAATTTGTTATCATCTCACTAACATCTAACTTGTGTCAGACGCCATGTTTCTTCTAACTCGTTTTCATAGCATAGAATAAAAAAATAGAGTCTCACTCACCATAATATTAAGGTCTTTGGTATACCAAAACGACATCAAGAGTAGCTTAGTAAAATAAAATAAAAAACAACCATACATTCATATGTCAATTATTGTTTGCCTGGTTTTACCTCTCAATTAAGTTTTTTTTAATGTAATACAAGAAATCTCTTTTTTTATTGAATTATATCTTCATACTTTACGTATTTCGGTGGCTGATATTCTTTACTTCTGCAAATAATTTAATTCTTATGAGATAGATTGTGTTAAGGTTTTCTAATCATTATTGAAGTTATCAACGTGAATATACCATTGCGTTTCGTTACGCACTACTCAAACCTAATAACTCAAAACATACTTAAAACTAGTTACCATCTCACCATCACTAGTAATTCAAATTTGGAATAGAAAAAAGATATAGAGGCCAACGTAGCTTGGTCGCGTTCCGTTCTCACGCCGGCGCTTTCGCATGTCTGACAAAATTATATTTATGTCGGTAGCTTGACGACCGGTTCGCTGGCTGTCCGGCGGTCGCGATTAAAAAACAATTATCAATACGTGTGTGATTCGGAACGATTTCGACATGACTTCGTAGTACTAGGGGTCCAATTAGTTGCCCCTAAGTTTAGTGTACTCATAACTCTAAGCTTGAAAAGGGTAGCCAGAACTGCAGATAAAATAAGTTTATGCATGTTCCAATTGTCTACTGTTTTCAGTTATCACTAGTATATATATCAAATATAAATATAACAATAAAAATATATTAAAAAAACTAAAACTATCAATTTTAAAAAGCCGCTCATACGCATCTAAGCATATTTAGTATAAGTTTAATCATATGTGACTTGATCACTGCGTGAGACTTCAATTATTTATAATTAAAGTTCGAAACTTAAACATATATTTTATTATACAATATGCAAATACTTGTTCGAATAATATATATACCTACCACCAAGAGCCATTTATTATCGATTTCTGTTAGCCGATCGCCGCTCGCACATTCGCTGGTCACTCTTATCAATTCATTTAGATAAATTTAAAACCATCAAATTACATAGACTATAAATAAAAGCGGCGTATTGTCAATAAAACCACGGGAATCGAACTAATTAATATTAAGATACGCCTCCTCGCACGACATCATGACTAAATCGTACCAAACATTAAATTTATAATGCGAGCCAACACACTTTTCCCGTGCGAACAGCAGCTATAGACTCTTTTTGTCTAATAATAAGCGAACATTTGAATAAAATAGTAATTAGTACATTTTAACTAATATTCGTTCACATGTTTTATTCATCGATATACAATATATTGCAACAAAACCGAGGTAAGTATCGCAATTTGCCTTGAATGTTATGTCAAAATACGGGATATCCGGCCGTCCTTATATTTATGAAGTCGTACATATTCCTGAGTGGCATGAACATAGCTACGATGATACTTGGTAATTACGCGAGCTACAATTGCCTTCTAAACAATTCTAAACTTATTTGTGATTCTGAAGCGAACTGCAATTATTGCCTTTACGACTTTCGTGAATATCTACCCAATTATTTCTAGAGAAAATAAAATTACTTCACCATCCAATTGTACGTTTGTTAGTGTTGTAAATTTTAATGAAAATAGAAATCTTAGTCAGAAATAATAAATGAAATAAATTCATATGACAGAATAATTATTAATTGGATCTAGTTAAACAAAAATTAAAACATATATTATAGATACATTTGAAGTCGGTTGAGAAAGCTCTAATTGAAAAACTAACATAAATTAAATATTTTTAAAATTTTATACACAAACACACATTTACTGATAAAGTGATTTATAATTAGTACTATCCATTTGTACATACGAGCTTTACATACATGCTATTTTGACATGTTTACTTCTTCATCCCGGTTGTTTTGTAGTTATCAATTCGATTAAATAACGTTTTACGTACAAATTCTTCTTTCTTCGTGATTCGGTTACAAATCAGCTTATTTCCTTCTCTATCATTTAACCATCATTAACATTAAATGTTTTATTAATTAAATGTTTTGTAAGTATATCGTAGACCGTAAAACTGTTTTTCTTTTTCAATTTAATGCATGAGTTAAGTATCCAGACGTTTTATCGATTATTATCTCAGCTCATGATCACGTTGACTTAACGAAGTATTTTAATAAATTCAACCAATACATCTTGTTACGAGTGAAATAAGTTTTAATTTAATCTGACTGTAATTAAGATTGGTGATCTTGATAGTATTAAGTGCTACCGAATTACTTGATCCGAAAAAAGTGGTACGGTCTGACATTAAATATGGTCTAGGACTTTGTCATGATATTATATGTTATAAGGAACATATTTGGAATGGATTTGTAACGTTAACAGGACTCTTTTAAAGGGTTAATTCTGAAGAGTTTAATAAATACTAGAATGTATACAGCCTAGGGTATTTTACTTAGATATAATTTAATTACATAAGGTGTAAATGTAAGACTCATCCCTAACAACTTTTATTTTACAATACTCTCTGACAGTGGATTCATAGCTGTAAAGTATATGTATGTGTATATAGTTTTGAAGCCAACCAAATAACGAAAAATGAAAAAAAAAACATTTTATGTTCGAATAACGCACAAGTAAGAGCTATAGCATAGATCAAAATTCAACCCTTAACTTGAATTTAAGATACAGAAAGCTAAAATTTCGATACTCTATATCACCTTAGAGTGGTTTATTTGTTAGGTCAAAGATAAGCCTTACAGGTTTTCCCAATAGTTGCGTTCTCATTCACAAGGTTTTTGAGTCATTCGTGGTCGAGCTTTTGTTTGCTCTTTGGCTTTGGTCATCCGGCGCGAGGCATCGCTCGGCAAACAACCGACTGAGAGTGTGTCGAGATATTTTCGTACGTTTTAAATATTATCAGCAGACTTTTGCTATTGTGAGTCTATACCACAGATAATATAATACTATACTGGGTCTATACTTATGAGAATGTAACTATCAATGTGTTCGTTGCTAGTGGCCTTTAATAACCGATTTTTTGGGTTAACTTTGATACCTAATTGAGTGTCAATTCTCAACTTGACGTTCACGCTGTAAACCTCCGAGAACATCAAGAGTCATTTTTGTTACCAGACGCTCAAAGAATTCACATTTTGCTTAAGCCACAGAAAGCCACAGAATCTGAATTCAGACTAGTAAAATAACGTTCAGAACGCTAGGCTTCTGAAAAGTAGACAAATTTGTGTAGTGGAATAACAAGCGTCTGCAGCAGTAACTTCGAAGGACGTCTGAATTCAGAAACGACAAAGTGTAATGGAATAAGCTAAGCTGGAATAGACAACTATCAAATGTGTTTATGTAACTGCTCTTAGTAATCATTGTTCAAATCATTAATGCTGAATAAAAAGAGCTGTTAAAGAGCGCTTATCAGTCCTTAAATCGCTTATTCCTATTCAAGTCAATATAAAGTTATTAAAACTATTTATGTATCAACATCTCTACCAATATTATCTGCTCCTCATTAAAAGACCCACACCTTCACTTCTCTATATTTACCATTTACTAAATTAAATAAGCCCAAAATTTTCAATAGTTGTAACTCTAAAATAACAAAAACGTACTTAAACTAGGTGGGGTGGAGATAAGAAGCGTTCATTCATAATAGTGTGTGTTTGTCTTGCACAGAACAAACAGACACACCTATTTCTTGTTGAATGGACCGGCTCAATGAGACGTGACCGCAATGAACCAAACGACATCAAATACTCATTTAGTATTCGAGTAGCTCGGCTCCGATATATCTATATCTACTTTCAAGTCATGTGAGTTCACTGTTTTGTTGTTAATAAATATGTACGGACGAAATTCCAAATGTGGCTGAGAAGTTTCTAGCTCTAAAGCTCTGGCTACCCCTTTTAAACAAAGAGTATGGATCATGTTAGTCCACAAACCTATAATAGTGATGTAGTATGGGATACTAAATCTACCATTTAGAAAGTTGGTGATGGGATGGGCCTCCAGTCACATCGCCCGCCCTACAATAAATGGAAGTCCTATGAGGGTATATAGGATACATACATACATACATATACTCACGGCTATAAATCCCTTAACGGGGTAGCCAGAGCTTTGGAATGAAAAATTCCTCAGCCACTTTTGGACGTTGATTGGGGAAAAGATGGTAATAAAAAATGTTTTTGGTGACGGGTCTCCAACCACATCGCCCAAAAATCACTTAATAAGCCCCTATACCCTTAGTCGCCTCTTACGATCATCCACGGGTAGAAATGGGGTCGTGTTATTCTAAGCCGACGCTAAACGGCTAATGTAAATAATATAGGATAGTGCTACGCTAAGTCGACATAACTGACTTATATCTTAGTTTGGAAACATTGCAGATATATAATCGTTTGACTCTTTCATTTATGATCATATCTTTTTATGGTTCAGTTCTACGTTTCGTTTGACACATTTAATCCAATAGTTAGTTTTTCAAACATACTTTATCGGTCTTCAACGTAGTTTTAGTCGGTTTATTAACAAACGTTCTTCTATGGCTCTGACAGAACTTGTAGAAGATAAAATGAAGTATCAGTCTAAAACGAAACGTGATATTTGCATCACTATATCCGTTTCGACCTCGAAGTCTTGTTGGTTTTATGGAAAGCAAGTCCAAATATGGTCCGAGAATCATATGCCGACGTCCATACACCATTCTTAAAAGCAAATTGTGTTCGGCAATGTTTTCACACGTTATACAAGCTATATTTACAATAAATAATCTGTTCTCGAGAAAAAGTAAAAGTGTGTGTTTGTTTTATTTGCAATAATTCAAACAAGCTCAATGTTTGATGACAGTATTTAACAGAAAGATGTTTTAAACGTTGCATACTGAGTCAGGGCCATTTAATGTTTAAGAGTAAAAGCAGTGCCAAAATATACTAAAGTATTATAATATGTATGCAATTCTCATATTTCGTTTTAATAATGTTTTTTTTTATATTCATCTATGCCCAATAAGCACTCCTTCTATTTTTTATAAGTATCATAGTAAGTGTTTATGATATGATATATATTATATTGTGAATTTAATTGTCGTTCACGTTTTATTTAGCCGAACCAATTATAAAATAACATAGGCTAGGAACTACTCCATTTTATTTATTAAAGGTCAATACAAGGTATGGTGAATCTTAAATTTGATTAGACAATGCATTTAGTCTATGTTCTGTTATGAACGCTTATCTGGATTGGAAAACCAATTAAAACGGCAGAAATTTCCATGTAAATATCCAGAGCTCTGAAATAAATTCATCAGCCAAGTTGGTTTGAATTACTTTTATTTTATTCTATAGTTCAACATAATTTTCACACTTTAATAATCAGCCACAATTTTAAAAAAACCATTCGTTATTTACATATACCAAATTCTCCAACACTTTTGTAGAGTTTTTTTTTAATGACTCAACTGCAACATGTTCCGAAATGTAAAAAATGCAAAGCTCAAAGCTCTCGCCTTTGTGTTGCGTAGTAAAGTGCTCCTCAAAGGATATGAATGGAGTGATTCAACAGGTAGGACCATTTCCGGTACCCCGGCACCCGTCTACGTTACTAATAATTTAGATTCAGTATTGTTACCTTTGTTTCCGGTTTTAATCTTGGACTTTACTAGAAAATAGTGAATCACTGTTATCTTAATTTATACATACATACATACATATACTCACGGCTATAAATTCGTTAACGGGGTAGCCAGAGCTTTGGAATAATAAATTCCTCAGCCACTTTTGGAAGTTGATTGGGGTAAAGATGGTAATAATAAATGTTTTTGGTGATGGTCTCCAACCACATCGCCCAAAAATAACTTAAAAAGCCCTTATACCCTTAGTCACCTCTTACGATCACCCGCGGGTAGAAATGGGGTAGTGTTATTCCAAGCCAACAATACACGGCAATAATAATAATAATTGTTATTTATTACTTTTATAGGATATGAGATTTTAATTGGAGGTATTATAATTTTCGTTTTATTAACCGTCCAGTTTATTCACTACTATTTTGTAGATGAAATACCCAAAAAAACCCGTCACTGACGTGCAATTAGTAACCATTAAGGGACTTTACCACACTTTTTGCCGACTTTGCTAGTCTTATTAACAGTAACTATAAACTTACGACCGATTTCTGAATTGAGTATTCCAGCTGATAACAGCTTAAGTATCGTTCTGTCGCCTTGAAATCTTAACAACTGAATGAGACAAAACGATACTTAAGTCGTTCCCAGCTTGAATACTTAATTCAGAAATCGGGCGTTAGTCTTATCGTTAAAACTTATTTCTTCCAAAGAACCTTTAATTTTATAACATTGATGTTTCATACTATCTTAGGCCTTAAAAAGTTGTAAAATTATATGTACCTTTTTTTCTTTCTGACGAGCCTGACTAATCATAAAGCCATGATTTCATGTCTGGTTGTATGTCAGGAAGAATGTTACCTGGATACAAGCTTTTTGATAACAAAATACAGATATATATCTGTCAAACGCGCAGTGGCCATCCTTCTTATACCAACCATAAGACTAAAACCATTAAGTCGTAATTAATGATACTTTGCACTTAGAATCCGCGTTGATGTCTTATGTAGTAGTTAAATATCTTCAAATAATTCTAATCTTATTTATATTATATTCTTCAAATAAATTGAAAATTGATTGATGGATGTAGACGAAGCAAGAGAGGTTTGCCAGGATCGTACGAAGTGGCGATCGATAGTCTCTGCCTACCCCAATGGGAATTAACGGCGTGAGTATATGTATGTATGTAAATAAAAAAATATATCTATAAAAATTGATACATCATTGCCACTAAACTCTGATATAATCACTAAAATATTTAAATAATGAAGTAAAATATTAACAACTGATTAGAAGAAAAGATGTAAAAAAACTGAAGAAAATAATTTGTATACCATGACATGATTGAGTCAACAGTTATTAAAGGTTATAAAGAGAGCGAGTTATTCCATTCATTCACAAGTCTCGAAGACGGAAACAAGTTTCGAATATATTAATTAGTGTAATCTGAAACGAAATTGATTATAATGATCACGATTAACTTTTCAAAATGACGACAAACAACTAATAGGTTCAAAAAGCATATTCACTGCGCAATTATTATTTTTATCTTTTTATTTTAAGTTTAACTAATGGCCCAAGTTTACTGTAGCAATTTACTGTATAAAAAAATATACGGATATAATACACAGAATAAGTTAGCCCCAAACTAACTAAGTAAGGCTTGTATTATAGGACACTAACTTAACGATATATTTAATATGATATAATACACATATAAATAATATACAAGACTAAGAAACAAACATTTATGCTCATCACATAAATAGGCTATTTGAATAAGTTTTGAAAACTATCTTACGATGTTAATTTGTTTATAAGGAGCCCTAAAAAAATATTTTTCTGCCTTCATTTTAGCTATTTTATTAAAAAATCGAAAAAGAAAATGCAATATTCAAATGTGCCGCGAAAACGCGACTTTAAGTAATATGGCGGCTGTAGCACAAATGACGTCAATTCCGCATTAAACACCAATGAGCGAAGCGATACACAGTCAGTTTATGCACGATCTACGTCATTATAGAAATAGCCAATCGCGGTCGTTTTTAGTCACGTGACAGTTGCATCAAAAATACTTATTTTAGAATACGGATTTTAGTGAAATAATGCAATATTTTTATCTCACATTATTACATATTGCTCCAAAAAAGAAATATTAAGACTAATGAAATAAAAGAAATTTATATTTTTATTACAGTCAAATAGCCTATTCTGTTCTTAGCAGGGATCGAACCCGCAGCCGCTGGACCGAGGAGCTAGTCACCTATCCACTTGGCCACGGACGTCGTCTAAATTTAACTTAGATTATGTTAAAAAAAAACAACAACAATCCAAAAGCATCATTGATATTGCAATTCTATTCCAAGTCAAAATCTTTTTTATACATTATACATACATTTTCTTTTAGCCAAAATCAAAATGGCGGCAGAGCTGTAAAAATTATGTATTTGTAATATTTGACTAATAGTCAGGTAAAATAAAAGAATTCAGTCCTACGCGTATACAACCCCTAAATGAAAGTCAAATCGAAGTATAAAATCAACTACGACGCATAGTATAGATAATATTACGTATATCTGAAAAGGGATAATAAAAAAGTACTGTCGTTCTAATATTTCTGAGAGAGCAATTAGGAAAATAGTGATGAAATAAAATAACGTTTCTCCAGCATTGTCCTTAAATAACTGAAATTGCTACTGATACTATACTCAACTCACACATCAATATCTATATTGATGTGTGTTTTGAGTATAGTTATAGTCGGTTAGTGCTGTTCTGATCCAACACTGTGACAGTAAGCGATCTAAATATAATACACATTAACCGATTTGTATTTGCTAATATTTTGTTCTTACAACTTTGTAACATTTAGATAAACTATGCCTACTTTTTGTCAAATATTTTACTTCTTACTTTACTTTTACATATCTAATATACCACCGCATCTTTATTCCATCTTCATCATATGTAGGAATAATGGCAATCACAGTTCTATCTTTCGTAGTCTATAATTACGATTCGAAGTGCTTTTTATTTCCATTTCGCTCATTTAGGTCGCACGATAATTTGTGAGTTTCCCACCGCTCAAAAGATTTGGGACTATTATGACGAAGCGCGCCAATACTCGAGTGCACAATCGGTTTAATATAAACAGACAGACAAAACTGCGAAATGTCGAACGGTGCGTATAAAAAGTTGTGTAAAAGGCGTCGAATTTGAGCGAAACCAGTTTAATGAGGGTCGAATTTAAATAAGAGTATGGAGGTTCCCACGGTGACGGTGAGACGGAAGAGTGGCTCCAAGTTTATGTGTGGAGATAGCGGCTGAGAGATCTGAGGTGACTTGTGTATGTCACAATATTTGCAGCGAATTACGATTATCATATCATTTATGTTGATGACTGTATTTGGAAGCATTAATTTTTAATGCTGATTATTTTTGGTAATGAAATGGCGCCGGATATTGACTAATCTAGATTAGGGGAATATTCTTTGCTGCTGGTTTGATTGAATCCTGCTGAGAATGCTTTTTATAGTAACACATAGAGCCTCACAAAAGATCTCTTTTATTACATATATAGTGATTTAGAGATATATAATGTTTTCAATATAATAGTTCTTCTTATGAGTTTAACTAGAAACATGGCATGATGCAAGAAATCAGAGAAAGAACCAAAAGAAAATATAATCGAACTGAATCTTTTAACTGACCTATTAATAAATAGCACTGCAACATCTCTTCCCGCGGGTATCCTATGAAGCGACGAAATAATACTACTAGATACACATACGTTAATACATATACTCACGGCTATAAATCCCTAGAAGGGGTAGCCAGAGCTAAGGAATTAGGAATTCCTCAGCCACTTTTGGAAAGTTTATGGTACAATAAAGGTTGTCGGTGATGGGTCTCCAACCGCATCGCCCAAAAATCCCTTAAAAGCCCCAATATCGTTAGTCGCCTCTTACGTACACCCATTGGAAGAAATGGGGTAGTGCTATTCTAAGCCAACATTACACAGCACATATACTACTAGATATTTGGGTAAAATGGAGTAAGGGTGTTTTCTTTCCATTCTTAACGTCTAAAAGCGGTTGTTTCTTAAGTTCTGGCTTCCTCTTTTTATCATTATTACCGTAAGTATAGATATACCACCTAGGTATATAATCGAAAATAGATTTTGGCTTCCCCTTATTAAGACTGTAGCCGTGAGAAAAGATTACTCACGTCCACGTAGTATCATGGAAAATCAGTATCAGACGTGTTCATTCACAAAATCAAATCACCGTTTTACTTTCACTATCTCACCGTTTGCAAATTAATTAACTTAACTTCCTCCCAAAGCTGATATTGGTATCAAGTTTAGTTTATGATATTTATATTTTATCCAAAAATCAGGCTGGCGAATGGTCCAGCCGTTTATTTTAGAGCTCCCATCATTTTGTGTCTAATATGTCATTAAAGATCATAAACTCGGATTCAATTTAAAACGTTTTTGACGTTTTATCGCACAGCCAGCGGCGCTCTTTGAAATGTGAAAGACAGTTAAATATGTGTGTTTTTGAGAAATCTTTCATCTCAGTCGGAGTAATGTATTTTAGGATGATAATCAATTGGGATCACTTTGCAGTCAAACTCTTTTTGGGATCTTATTTTAGATTATCATCCTAATTGTATCTTTATGAGAATTGCATTTAAATCCAAAGAGCAATAAATTATTATGCATATTATATTTCATACTTAAATGTAAATAAATATAAAAACTAACTTCATTTGTTCAATATTTAATTCACTTTTTCAACTCCGTTTCAACTTATTTCTAACGCTATTTTTTTATTTAATTTAAAAGATGTCAATACTAAGCCAACAACATACAAATTAAAATATTCTCTCTCGAATAAAACTGTGTTGTTCAAGTTACGAAAAGCACTACCGCATGTTTTGGATGTCGTCAATGCAATACGAGATCTTGTGTTTTTCAGTAATTTGTGTCAATCAAAAACCGATCCCCAAAAATACTTTGCTATAGTATAATTTCGCCTCTCAACATGCAATAGAATTAAAAATCCTGAAGCTCTACTTACTGCTTTTTTAAATTGAAATAGTAAATAAATATATAGGTATCAAACTAAGTATGCAATTTATCTTCCATTCTTATTAATGGTAGAAGTTATAAAGGCATATTATAGAGAATATGGGAAGTAAAGTAAATCTTTACATCTGTAAGAAACACCTGGCGCCACAGACTTGAATACCATTACCAAGATTCATATCCAGCAGAAACAATCGAAATTAACCTTTATGTAGTTGAATATAAAGACTAGTGTATATGAACCAAATATGTTAGTAAAACAAGTTGACTTCAGTGATTTGTAACACAATCCGTTGTCCTTAAACGTCGATTTCTCTTTATGTGGAAATGTGCATGTGTAAACACTATGTTAGGGCATTAATCATATATCGAATAAAGTTTTTAGTACCTAGTTGTAGTGAGGCAATTTTACATAGTTATTATAGATTTAAATGCAGTTAACTAATAAATACACGCGGCTACAATTTAAAAAAGGGTAGGCAGAGCTTTAAAAACACCAAGTTAACAGTAGGAAAACCGGTTCATAAAATATATTTCATTAAAAAAAATAACCATATAATAGTAAAGCTCCAGATCCCTTAGGTGCCTCTGAAAAATAAAACTTACTCTTTGTTCTGTGAAAATCCCTAAGTGTTATATCCAGACCAAACCTATCCCACAGATTTACTCGTAAGTTTGCTTTTAACAAACTGTGATGACTTGTTTTAAAGTATTCAAAAACAACATGCTATTTGTATGGTGGTTTTTCAAAGTGAATGGAACGCCATGTCCTTGAGCTTCTCACTACTATTATTAACCAAAATCACATTTCCATCTGCTTACTACCAAAATTGTCCGACAAATTAATGAATGCTGTTTGAGCTAGCTCTTTTAGGATATTATGAGTCCTTGTACAATTGTATGCAATAGTCGAAGTTTTCATTTAAATCATTGATAAGTATTATTGAAGTTGGACCCAAAGCGCTGTTCAAGATCTGTGTGCCTATTTAAAGAATGATATTGAGTCTCGTCACTCGTATAGAACGAAAGCTTTAACCTGTATAAAATAAGTAATGGCTTTATTTAGATGAGTATCTTGTTTGGTCGGCGGCAGGTAGCGGTAAACTGGAATATGTTACAAGCGGGTTTGTACTTCACAACATTGCCTACGAACATCCAATAACATACACTCGGAATTATTGATGCGTAATGAATGCGATTACACGATACCGATTTCGAAAATCGAGATAGCCAACTCTACGACCATACTCGGTGCTGACAAACCCGCTTTCTACTCGAATACTAATAGCGCGCTAAACATAGATCTCGATCTTCCATTTACACAAATCGGAGAATTTCTCGCGTAACAAGTTGAAATAAGTTTAAAGAAGTGATGAATGGACTTCATTGTTGATACTCGGTGCTGAACCCGGCGGGACTCAACTGTAATACCTGTGGCAATCCGTCTCGAATCCACACAGCAATATTTACTACGCCTCTTGTCCCTTTCACTTCCTCTCCCGCGGCGACGAGCGGCATGGCGCGGAGCACGAGAGCGAGGGAGACAGCAGATTCATTCATAACTGAGCCCGTCGACCGCCATCCGGTCACCGCTTGCCTCACGTGAAAAAATATCACTTCATCTCCTTCTGCCGCACAGGCTCCGTTCGAGTGCGAGCAGGTGGCCCCGGATGTGTAGGGTATCTTCCGACGGAAGCTTGACAAAAAAACGTCATCAGTTACATCCATTAATCTTGGAAGTACGAGTTAGTGTTTAGTATGTTAGAGGCGTCAGTCGTGTGGTGATAGTATTTGAGGTGATGTGGATGTAATGTGGGGGTTGGCGATTGGTGATGGTGGTGTAGTCGTAGGGGCTGTGTGAGCGGTCGCTGAGTTCGCCCCTCCGCCGCTCGAGCGAGCGGTAGTCGCGCCCCGGCCACGGCTCCACGCGCGCGCGCCCACTCACTCCCACTCGCATTCGCCGCGCGAACCCTGGACTAACAACTGACACATGTGAAATGAACTCCATTCGCGAAGTGTCGCGGCGCTCGGTGCCCACTGTGACTGACTTGTGATCCGTGCTAGTGAGTGAAACGTCGGGAATGAACGACCACTTCTGGAGCGATCGCGATGTCCCGAATTGCATTAAATGGGTAATTGCGGTACGTCATTGAGTAATGGGATCAGCTCGTACATTACTGCCTTTATACTTTAACTCACGTTTATGCGCTTGGATCTATTTGGTTGACAACAGCATCAGTACAGTACCAAAGATGTTGAATTTTGTGTGATAAAACTAAAAGGGTTGTTTTGGTCTTATAAGACGTCATAGATTATTAATGTATTGTTGACAATCTTACGATTATATTTTTTTAGACCAATACCGTTATAAACATACGAACAGTCGTTTTCCTACACATTTGTTTAAATGTACATGACTTAATTTCATGTTTAAAAGAGTATAAATTTTTGCCATAACTATAATAAATAAATAAACTATAACTATATTACATTTAAACATTCTCACTCTTAACTGTTATATAAAAAAGAGACTATTGCGAAAAGATGACCACAAACATTTGTTACAAAAATAAGGTAAAATGCAATAAAATAAAGAACTCAAAACACAAAGACACGTGTATAGATTCCGGGCAAACATAGGTTTCGCTGTCAAACAATTGATTAATAAAATGTATTTGTTTTCGTCGGGTCTATTTGCATATATCATCGGCCTCTCGTCACGGCCGTTCTTATTGTTTATCAGCACCTTTGTATGGTGACCGCTGTAGGCTCTATGTGTTTCATTACAACAATGCATTTTTCTGAGGTCCTGCATCGAATACTAAGTGCAAGGCGGCTTCCATAGACACCAACCTGCTAGCGGTATCATTGCATTGTTTTCTTTTTCGATAACATTCGCTGTTCTTAAAAACATGACATGTCATGAATTACTTATTACACTAAATGATATTTAACCAGTTTTGTTGTTTCTTGATTGAAAGTACGTGAGGAACAGTGAAGTCAAAATTCTTGAGTGATTCTTGTAAACGTTCAGGTATAGCTGTTATCAGCCAAGTTTGCTTAGCACGGCCCCCGAGCGTGGGAATGAAAAAAGCGTGTTAAACAATAGAGTACAGATAAGCTGATAGTCAGACCTCCATTATGGGTACCAAGGTACTTAGTAATTATGTACATTTTACCCGCGTTATGACGACTGCCACTACTAAGTTTACAACTTTTGTTTTCGATTACAACCTAAACAGCTGCCATTGTAGTCTTGTGCGAGAAAATGAAATTTCAACTTTGGTTTCATTTCAAATCGCTGCAATATTACTGAAATTTTTACTTAAATGGAATTCTACAATATTATGAAGTTTTATTTTTCGAATATAAATCACAATCATTTACATAAATAATCTAATTAAAATAACACTGCGATAATGAATACCCAATTTGAATTTATAATAAAATCTTTATCTTCTTGATTTAATCTTCATCAAAACATTAGTCAAATAAAAAAAATGCTCATCACCTATACTCCTACCCACCCCTTTAGGCATTTAGCACAACGTAGTACCTCCAAAGTTTTGCGGTGCAAAACGGATACAGGTGCTACGTGGTTCCAACCCCGCGACCTCTCAAGTGCATTACGTTTTAAAGCCAATTTTTTATACGTTCCAAAGAAGCCTTGCCGTTGGCATACCTACGACAATCTCTCACAAAAAACTTTATAACAAGCATCTGCTACTAAAATTATATTTTAAAGCCGTTTTAATTATACGCGCTCTGTCATTTGGCTTGTAAAAACTTTAATAGAGCACTTAGGTCGTCGAGTGATTGTTTACTTTTACGTACTCTATATTCAGATCAGAATATATGAGCTCATTATGCTTATAATTATGACGTGTAATTATGCTTATCAGCACTATACAGGCTTTAAGCCCAGTTTCAGGCATAAAGAAAACATCCCCCACCATATCCCATAGTCCTAACTACCCCTTTGGGAAAGTTGCGAAATCATAATTTTTTAATTGCAAATCTTTTGAATATTACTTTTTCATGTGCAAATTTTCTTTGCGTTTGGAGACCCATCACCAACGACCTTTATTTTACCATCTTTTCCCCATGCAATTTTCCAAAAGTGGCTGAGGAATTTCTAATTTCCTTCTACCCCTTCTATGGGTTTATAGCCTTGAGTATATGTATGTATGTATATTAGTGGTAAATTTTCTTTAGTGTCCAGTATTTGCCATTTACTCGCTATAGTACACAATTGTTAGTTCCCTGTAGTATATCGAATGAACTGTGTTGTATTTTTCCAATCATCGACTTCCAAATGTGACTAAGGAGTTTCTAGCTCTGAAACTCTGGCTACCCCTTTTTGGGATTTATGGCCGTGAGTATGTATGTTTTTAGTTGCATTAATTCCAAAGTTGTGTATGTGTGAAGCGAGGACACTCACACAGTTTACGTTGAGTTTTCGCAGCCAGCGAACCATGGCAAAATACTGACTCACTAGGCTCTAACTAAAAAACGTTAAATACAACACTTTTGAATTTAAATACACAAGCTCAACTACATAACTATTACATTTTCAAAATACTAAATGTCGTCATGCGATGAGATAATGTGACGTTTGCCATAACTTCTATTTTATTCAATTTTAGAATCGCCTGGAACTATGCAAAATTAATATTAGTTATGTTAAATTTATCTTTATGAAAATGTCTAGCTTCCCTCGGTCGAATAAGCAGTATGACGCCTTAAACCTAGCTTTCAAACAGAATGCAGAATGCTGACCTCTAATATTTCAACTGAACACAGAATTTTATCAATTTAAAAGATATTAGCGTTTTCAAGTATTTTTGTCACGAGAATAGATGTTATATTGACGACATTTAGTTAATAGTCACTAATAGTGGTTTCGGCGCCGGCTAAATTTGACTCGACCGATGAAACTGGTGTTTACGACAAAATGGACTTTCCTCGCGACGATTGACATATGAACCGACACATTCTAAATTCGTATAGCATTCCATAACGTGACAATGTGACCACGTGACCTGATGAAGTTAAAGGTTCGGGATGGGTTATCTTTGAATTGAATTGAATAAAAAAATATCTAGTGCATCAGAATTAAGAGATTTCAATATGTTCTTAATCAGAAATACTAGTGGAGGTCTTTACGCTAAAAGTGATAAAATGATTGCCGTGTAGTGTTGGCGTAGAATAACACTACCCCATTTCGTCCCGTGGGTGATCGTAAGAGGCGACTAAGGGTAAAGGGGCTTTTTAAGTGATTTTTGGGCGATGTGGTCAAAACCCTTCACCAGAAACATTTATTATTACCATCTTTTCCCCAATTAACTTCCAAGAGTGGCTGAGGAGTTTCTCATTCCAAAGCTCTGGCTACTCCGTTAAGGGATTTATAGCCGTTAGTATATGTATACACTATTTTTTTTATAATCTTGATAAACTGTACTTAAACGGATACAATTAAATAATACATTCTGGGAACGAACTCTTGGAAACCAAGCCATATGTGATTCTTCACGACATTCCTAAGGTAGTTATTACAAAAAGGTTTACCTTTAACACTGTAACCAACATACTTCTGTCCTTTGCAGTCCTAACATCACTCGACACTGAACTTAACCTTACCGACCGATTTGCATACAAAACTTCGAGAAGTGAATATATTTAAATATCTAATACATTTGAAGAACTGTTTAATTTTATATGGAACATTTACATACTGATGTTTCGTAAACCCTAAAATTGATTGCGAAATGATGTCACATATACCGACTGCAGCTGCTATAGTTTACTTCTGTTTCCTGTCTGACACCACCTAGTAGAATATATCATGCGATAATATGATCAGATGGAAAAAATAATCAGGGATGCTATATACGTAAGAAAAGAATAGCCTCACTTTTATTACACAATTATTTTGACAATATAATATGCTAAATCTGTGATTTTACATTGATTCACTTAATATCATAAACAATAGTTGACATGGCTTTCATCGTGGTTTCTGTACTCGCATAAAACAATCAATAAAATGTTTATATAGTATGTATTAAAGAACTGCAACTTTTACTAAGTATTTTCCAAGCTCATGAAATATTTATTCTACGACGCTCTATTAGATTTATGTTAATTTCAACTGAACTCCAACAACTTAATAAACGTATTAAATGTTAACAGATTTGTTGTCGATCCCGTCCTTACTTTCCCAATTATGCGCCGAGTATATAAATTACAAGACGTGTCTTCATTTTTAATAACAAAATGTATAAATTACATTTTTTCGTTCGTTTAGACAGAAATAGTCTTGTTGATCTGTATGTTAAGTAGTGTAGTGTTGTACGCATGCGCGTAGGCGTTGGGAGGTTCGCGCCAATAAGAGGACGCCCGTCCCACAGTCTCTACGCCTCGCGACAAAACGCCTCGATTCTGAACGATACTGAAAATTCTCGAACCCATCTCTTTTCTATACAACATATAAATGTTAATGATCATTTGTCATATTTCTTGGATGGCGGATCCAAGCCTGTAAATTTTTATTTATCGTTTTCAACGAATGAACAGTTTCACTGCTGTATGAAATCTTTGTCTTTACTGAAATGTATGCATTTAGTTTTTCTACTTCTGTAGAAAGAGATACAAAGAAGCAGTTGACAATATTTATGCCTAAAATAACCTTCACTCACCCTTCGTCAATAAAAAATATGAGAAGTGAAAATTAAATATACACCGTCTCTTAAAATTACTTTAAGTGGTCGTAAATCTGCCATAAGAGAACGTTTAACTCATCAGTCTTGTTGCTTCGTATTTAATGCTAATAAATATTTAATGCACAAGTGGAAAATGATATTATAGCAACCGTCTGAAAATTATAATTCTGAATCATTGCCATCACATCTTTTCTCCGTAAAGTCTACTTTAAAGAGCGTAATACCATACGTACAAGTAAGATGTATGACAAAAGTCGCAATAAAATGAAGTCTGACAAACCCTTTAAGAAATACAGCCGTAAGTTCATAGTTCTGCCAAATCTTTTTGGTTACCTCTGCTCTACTGGTTGTGAATAAATAAGCCTATGAATAGTTTTATTAGGTGATGTCATCTGGATTTCAGTAGGTACAAAACTGTTGAGATTAGCGAGGCAATGTTCATATTCTGGCACGAGTATGATATGGGTTTTGACAAAGTATTGCCCGATAAGAACTATGGAAAAGAACAATTTTCGTTTTTTTATAGAATAAAAAAATATCCTGCGTTGTTGAATTGATACATTCTCGTGTTATAATTAATAGTTAGATGGATAGTAAAAAAACATAGGCTGACATTAAACATTGTCAACAACATAATTGGAAAGTTTTCGCTTATAGACATCTTTGTTTATTCATAATTTTAGTATATGACAATCCATAAACATAGTTTATTCATTCAAAGATGGTAACTTTGCAAACACGTTAGTTTATCGAATTCAAGAAATACAATCAGTATGTATAAAATAGAAAACACAGCGAATTAGTATGAAACGAAATTAGTACATCGTAGTCTGGCAACCCAGACAGTGGGTTACATTTTAATTGAGCGGCCGAGGTCAAATCACTTGCGACCCGCCAGCCCGCGCTCCTCTCCTTATTTAAAACGCAGACAACAAATCATAATATACATATGATTGTTATCATTTTATGTACGGTGAGCGCCATCTTGTTTTACATACAGCTTTAGAATTAACTTTTTTTGTTCCTTATAAGTAACTTATTTATCATTAGATACAAAGCATAAACGTACCCTACTGATATCGTAACATATTGATCAACCCCACAAACAAAGAAAACTGTTTGAAAATCTGTTGCTTGTACATCTATGTTCAACTCTGTAACCGATTATTTCATTCGGTTACTGTACGATTGCGATTACTCGATTCGATCGTCTGTTTCACATGTGAACTATGCGAACAATGTGGTCGTCACAGTTGACACAAACAATCGAAATAAGCTTGATTACGTCCAAATCGCAAAGAGCATTGTCCCGTTGGTGATCAACAAAATTGTTAGCACTACATCGGCATTGTTCGGGGCTAGGTGGTAGTCCGCGTCAGAGATTCCTCGAACCGACCTATTGTTGCAATGTTTGTTGACGCAGGAGCAACAGCCAACATCTTAAAACATGCGTGCTTCGTAACTAAATACAGCCTGTAAACAATCATTATGAATTAACATCAAAACTTCAATATATTGTTACAAAACAATAACTTTACAATTTATTTCTAGTTGTAATACAAGCTTGTCTCATAAAGATATTAGTTAAATATTTACTGAATTACGTACATGAAATGTATGATACTCTACTCTCCAGTTCATTTTATTGGTGAAGTTAATTTATATTTCGATGCTGCAATAAAATAAAAACATATCATGACAAAAGGTTAATCTCGGCGCCATGTCACTCGATTAGGTCAACGGAGTTCGAGCGAGATCAAATAAAAGAAGATGTAGAACGTAGCGGGTCGCGCGGGCCGCTCGTTCCAGCCCAACAAATTGGGCGCGACAATCGAGTTATATCTACCGAATCGAGATGAGTCTCGATTCTCAATCACCGAATAACTGACCCACCACGCGTCAATAAGCAGACTCTTATATTTTTTATAAAACGATAATCTGTAATTTTATCGTTTCGTGATCTATTAAGCTTTGTAAAGGCTAATTCAAGCTAATTTGATATGCAATAATATAAGATTGAATACTACTTAGAAAACAAACAAGTTAAGAAGACGATTACCACAACTCTTTTCGTCTAGATCAAATTAATCGTCGACATCAAAAAGAAATCTAATACAAATAATGAAGCCACAGTATAATGTCTACGAGTTAATGAATGTTTGAGAGTAAATCTTGTCGCGCGGTTAGCGCAGGGTCAACAAGGGTCTCGACATTGCCCCCAGCGACCCCTTAATAGGATCCACACCCGCATATTAACCCACAGGAAGATGTACTAGACAACCAATTAAATGTCGATTGATTCCCTCATAAATTTGTATACATCATTCAAACAATGCTTTTGTCGTGTTTTCTAATTTGGTTTGAATTGATACTTGTATAAGTTTAAGTTTTTATTACAGTTCTTATAATTCAACTGTTTGACTAATATTGCAACTGTCTGTAGTCTATCTATATGAATAAAACAAAATTTAGTAAATAGACAGTGTCACCTTGTTTTGCTTACTTTTTTGTTACGCTTTCAATTATTTGCGAATCGTTTTTATTAGTTTTTTTTTTATAAAACCTACTGAATACGTCATTTGCTTTATTTTTAATAAATTATTTTTTCTGTTGCCTGCTATTAAACACAATATTAAAAAATAAAATTATTGAACTTAAATTCTACTACTAGTGATAGCTTAGATACTCCCAAACTTTTCCCTTCCTTACACCAACCAAACTTCGGAAGCTCCAACCAGTATCATCCAATGACTTTACGCTTGACTCCGGCCATAAATATCTTTTAAAATAAAACCGTACAGTACAAGTACACTTCACACGAGTCATTATTCAATAAATCAGTTGTTGATTTACTGCGGCGGCCGCGAGTCATAAACTCATAAATACGATTAGCATTCATTGGTCTATCAATTACATATGTCTATTGTGATCTCGTCGACCAAATAGCCGTATTGAGAGTTCGACAACAAAAGAAAACGTTTAAGCTTCTGTTGAGGTCGATCAAAAACGCGTTGACTTAACCAGTCATGTTATTTGTAGCGTCTTGACTTGTCTTTTTAGATGTTCTGACGGTTGTGTTTTGTGATTGTTGATTTTTCAACATTGTGTCTGATGATTTTAAAAGAATTTTGTCAATGTAATAGCCAACATAAGTCGTTCATTTAACTCACGCCATTAGCTCCAGTCTAAATTGCCAGATTCTCAATTGCCAATCCTGACGAACCTAGCACGAAACAGACACAATATTTCAAATCAGATAATCAATAAAAAAATAGCTTAAAGCTTGCAAAGCTTTTTTTAATTAAAATTGCATGCATGAAATTTACAAATGAGCAATGTTGTTCTGTTAAAAAATATCTTACAGTTTTAAATTTCGTATTCCCACGCGATCGGAACAAAGATTAATGAAATAGAAATGACGAACAGAACTGGCTAATTCGTTCAAAATTTATTAAAACGCCTTTAACAAAAGAATTAACAAAGTAATTGTGAAGTAGTCAATATATTTTTAATAAACAATTTCACTCCCCTTTGAGCCGCTAATAACTCTGCTGTCGAATATTATTTGTTCACAGTTAACCCTTCGGATATCAGTATGAGGTCTCAGTAATCTATTTCATCAATTTGAATCGATTGCCGATCAAAATATTCCCATTACCATATTGAATCATCAATATCGTTAAATTAGTATGCATACAGACATGTTTTTTTTTTACTTGTTTGTATTACGGTTTAGAACCCATATGTAATGTCGAAATGTGTTTAGAAATGAGGTGAAACCCTTCGTAGTAGCAAAACGGTTGTACAAAATAAACAATTGTAATTACTCCGCTGTCACGCACATCACATACAGACTCATTAACCGCGTACAATACTGTGGGGTATGAAATATGGGTTTGCAAGATAGCATCTTATTAGGTAGTAAATGTATACTGCTTTGGCACAAATAAAACACCAATATTGTTCCATCTTACTATAAAACTCCAAAGAGTTTGCAATAGTTGTGATGAGTGCATATCAAACAGATAGTTTCGTAGAAATTGAAATTATTTAACGACATTTTGTTTCACACTTCTATAAAAATAAATCATGCAAAATATTTGTCAACGAATTCTCTATATAGGAATCATATATTCATATCTTCAAACAGTTAATCTAGAACCGCCGTGTAGTGTTGGAATAACACTACCTCATTTCTACCCGTGGGTAATCGTAAGAGGCGACTAAGGATATAATAATGTTTAACGTTTATTCATTATCATGATTGCCTAATTTCACAATATTGATAATTACTTGTAACCGTGAAAGCGAAACAGGGTAGTCATGGTCGAGTGCGAGGTGTGGGAACGAAGGGAGGGGTGCGGGCCCGGGGGTGCGCTCTATGTGGGGTAGCGGAACGGAAGTGAATGTATCGGATCGCTCCACCGACACACCTGTGGCATGCTTGCCAGATTCGGACTGTTATTCCCATGTTTATGAAGCTTTAGGAAAAAATATGACCAAAAAATTGATAATTATAAAAAAGTTGTTCACAGTTCTAGAGAACTAGTTGAAATTATATAAGAGATAGAAGAATTTTGCTAAAGTTTAAATAGTTTCTATTGTGTCGTACACTTCAGATTACTCTTATATTGACACCAGAGCAGCAATAGATAAATAATTTGTTGAAAAGGGATCTTTAGACAAAAACCGTTTATCACCATATTTTTATCTGGCAACCCTGCACCTGTGGGAGCCTATGCAATGTCAACACTACCTTTGTCTTGTCACACACGACGAATATTTCCAAGCGCAAAAACACAAACTTACATTTGCATCAACAGGTGACCGATGTTGTCAGAGAACAATGATCGTTACAGAAAGGACAATCTCGGTAACAGTGACGTGATATAGTACCTTAACAAAATGAAAAACTGTGAAGAATGTATAAAAGGTTCATATATGAACTAAACTAAAACTTAAAACATTTAATAGTGACTAGTTTGCAAAGACGTATAAAGTGAAGTGGTTATATTGGTGCTATCCGTTGGTATAATTGAGCGGGTGAAGATAGAGGGTTGTGCGTGGGCAGCGGGGCGAAGCGAAGAGCCCCCGACAGAAACACCTCGAGGCCACGCCGGCTTCGCAGGCATGGGAATCAAAGTCATGATGAAAGCTTTCAACAAGCCTAAAGGTATCTTTCCATTGCTTTATTCATAAGACTCATTTGAAACAATTATTTTGTTTAGATGATCGGTGATATATACGTTACCATTTTTAAAATTGTTATCTTGTAATTTTCTTTTTCTTGAATTAGTGCTTGATAGTTACCAAATGTGTGAATTATTATATACTTTACATAGCTACTATTATTCGTTACAATAATGATAGGTGTATGTAAACAGTGGCTGTGTCGAAAATGGCCCATCACACGAATGGAGCGAGTATGATCGCCGTGACGCAACGCTCTCGGTTTTGCGTGCACTTGTCCCAAATGTGAACGCGGCGTGACGCAGAAAATAACGCATGTGTCTACTCTTTGGATCCATTGTCTATGAACATTTGAACTATACGCGTGTTTCTTTCGTCCGAAATATAATTTGTTTTTGCTGAGACTACCACAAAGGTCGTCAACATTTTACTCGCATATTTGAATATGAAATTATGTAAAATTCAATGTGTTTATCTCTGAAAAATCAGTCAATAAAATTTGGGCGTTTTTTAATGCACTCTTTACTTATTTTTTAAAAAAGATTGGGTACATAATCCTGAAACTTATATTTAGTCAAAAACTGCTTTCGACTAAAACTGTAATCCACATTATATCTCAAACCCAAACTATTTACGATGAAGCGCAAGAAAAGAACAAAATAGCTTAGCAAATACACAAGCACCATTATCGTCAAGTAACAATGTTTTGAACGCATGCATTATCAATTCCTTTGTTTTGGCTCGCTTATTTTTGAGCAACACACTTGAGTAACGGTGGCTCGGCCGCCATTACAATAATTATGACATATCTAAGGCATGCTCCGTTGATCTTGAAAGGGAACTTACCAACTTTGTACGAGCACTTTAAGTAACGCTATTTCTTTGTTTTAAAATATAGTTTAGCAGGGTATTGTTCAATTCGGTACAAAGATAGATAGATACTGTTTATATCAAGTCACATTAGCTAGTCTAGATTAAGTGATTAGACTTTTGCACAATATAACTTAAAACCGAAGACGTAGTTTCATTAATGTTCGATGCACAATGAAAGTTTTAGCCAAGGTGTAGTATGAACTTGCTTCCCATGGGTGTTCTGTGTTGTTAGTCTTCACTTTTATAACAATATTCAGACTCTCAATCAAATGAAAAAGGTCAAGTCAAACGTAATAATATCGTCAAAAGTTCTTTTAAATTCTTGTAGCCTTTATATTATGAACATAAAGAGGCGTGACAATCAAAAGCAATAAAGCTCAATAGTCCCTGTAGTTACTCAGAGTATAAAGAACGGTACACAAACTAAACTCCGTCGCTTATATTATAAATTAAGGGTACCATTTGAACCCTATCTCAATCTTTGTATACACATAAATGCGCACGCACTTTGAATTTTATAAAAAAGCTGTTCTTGTGTTCTTTCCTTTCTCCTTAAAATTTGCCGCAGTGCGTTAAAAAATATAAAACAAACAGCTTATTAAATTAAAAACGCCTATCCTAAACAGAACCATAGCAGTAAATAATCCATTAGAATGTACTGGATCTCCGCATCGTACTAATAAGAGTAGAAGCAGCGTCGCGGCGCAGGCGCACGCGGGGGCGTCCATTCACGCTGCTGATTGGTCCATCCGGTGCTCTCTGAATGAGATGATGCGCCATTGAGCAAAGGTCTCTCTCGCCTACATTTGTGATACAGAACAATGCTAGATAACTTTATAATGACGTTATTATGTATTTAACAGACATCGTCACAATCCTGCTCGAATAACCGCGGAATTAAGATGGTTAAGACTTTGTTTGAAGTGCTAAAGGTGTACGTAGTTAAGGTTGTTATGTTCGCAGTATGGGTAGGTTGAATTTGGAGGTCGATTTCCATCAAAAACTATGCGTGAAAGTCTCATCTTTTAAAGCATGTATTCTTTGAGATGCTTAACTAATATCACATTGAGAATTAAGGATATTAGTACGATTGTGTTTATTATTAATTTCATGGTCTTATTACAATAATGAATTAAAACAATTTTCATGAATCTTACTACATCAAAATTAAGTATATGAAAACTGCCTATATATAAAACACCATTACATTCATCATGTTTCTCTGTGATAAAAACCTAACCTAACGAAAGTTTTGTTACAAAACAGATAAAACATGAACGTTACACACTCAACGTGGTTACCTACAAGTCACTCCATAGAACGCCTCGAGCAATTTCGTCGAACTAAGTAAAAAACTTATCCAAAAGTCACTTAATGAGGTCCTTATCTAAACGGCATATCGTTTCATTTTCCGCTCGAGTGGTCGCCGAATGTGTGAAACGTTTTAAAACTGACACTTCACTGTGTTTCTATAGGACATGCCTCAATGATTTGCCAGACAATGTTGTCATACGCAACTTCACGACTATTTTCCCATCAGGGAAGTCAGAAGTAAAAAAATATATAGTTCGAAAAGTGATGAGTTGCTTATGATACACTGGGCACTTATCGTATGGGATCGACGCCAGCTTTGGTTCAGATATTCGATTCAAATTGCGAAAATAGCAGCGAGAAATGTATGTCAGAATTAGTCGATGACTTCAATAGAGCCCAATGGCAATTAATCACAAATGTATAATAAGTAAATAAAGGTAAATATCAGCCATAGCTTAATGTAGCACAAACCAAAAAAATACTTTTATAATATCAATTGTGCTAACTACGAACTACATTCCACAACTATAAGAATATTAATCCTAACATTACATAACGTGAACTTCACAGTCAAAAAGAACAAAAACTGAATAACACAACCGTTAACAAAGGAACAGTCCAATGCACAGGCACTTAATTCGTGCTGAGTACGAATTCCCTTATAATTCGTCCCTGTAACAGGTGCCAGGCGAGGGTTGAACACTTGTTGCACACCCCTGCCCCCTACATGCTCGCTCATGCCCCATAAAAAAACAAATAACTTTATCTGGCCTTGTATATTTCCATTACTTTTGCAATCCATTGTCTTATACTCGATAAAACTAACAGAATATGCAAATTATGATGATAACGTCGGTTATTAACTGTTTCCATTTTAAAATTTAGTTCTGTTTGGTAACTTGTTTATTGGATGAATGCAATGCTTCTCCACGATAAGAGTATGTAATAAACATATAAACTTGATCTACTGATGTGAAAATAACTGCAATAACCAAAAATTTATTTAGAGTTTCGAGCCTAAATTTCCTCCGTATGTATAGAAGTTACATACAGATATTTCTTAAGTTTTCTGGAACCTAAGGCAGGTTAACCAACTCGTTGTAGTTGCAAACTAAAAAAATAGGTTTAAAATAGTGAATTAAACCTTTAAAAAACAGACAATCGTAGTCTGTATTGGATCTTAATAGTTACCAGTGCAGGTAATGCTGGTTAATACGTTTGGAATTCTGCCAGAGTCACCTATCCATCGCGTAAGAACAAAAGCTCATGGCGTCTTTTCACACGACTGCATTGTTCGAAATTCGAACTTGGCTGCAAACATTGCGTGACGCAGAGGCGCGTGCGCTTCCAATGAACCTCCTTAATTACTCGTAATCAGTTAAGAATAACAGTCATAATATTTCGTTTTGTCGCTCTAATTTTTATTAATATATCCGGTGCTTCAGTTTAGAGGATCCAATTCTTTCTAACTCGGAGTTGTCATTGTCAGTTTTTTTAATTTACAGCTTCATGCGTGGGTTAGGATGTGGTAATTGTTGTATTTAATGCTAATAGTAAAAGAAAGCATTACTTGTCGTGTTAATGATTTTCTGTAGCTTCAAGGTAGCCATCCCTTACGATATGGTTATAGGTGTAGGTAGAAAGGTTAAAGAATGATTGTCTGCATCGCAGAATAGAAGGTCAGTGGGATGGCGCGGGTGCGGCGCAGTCTACTCCGGCCTCCGCTAATCTATATCTCCTGTCACATGTATATCTCATACCACTACGCTATGACCAACACTATACCATTCACAATTAACCACACTCATTCGATGACTTCGCTTGCAAAACGTCGCACCATGACACCGTTACTTCGTGCCTTAAGAAATATTCTACTGTAAAACTGAACGGTAGCTTTCTGAGAATCTACTCTTTAATTAAACACAGGATGTGGAAATTTTCGGATTGTTAAATGGATTTATCCAGACATTGCCGTGGCTATTTGCGACAATCAGAGAATATATTCGTATAGACGCATTGTACATTTCGAGTTCATTCATTAACTGCGTTGTTGAATGAACAATCCTCATCGGAAACGGCTCAGTAATTAAACCGAAATCAGTTGACGAGATGCTCAATTACTATAATTGCGGAAACGGAACTCTTACTGGTTTTTGTGTCCATTACAAGATAGGTATGAAGGTCTGAAATTGAATTCCAGCTACGTCGGGAATGCTCTGTGGCAGGGGGCCTCAATCGGTGATGGCTGATTGTTGTGCCCGAGAAAAAAGGGAAGGTTAATTAAAACTTCTTCTTAGCTGCTTTAATATACTTGAATAATTTTAAATATGAAAAAGAGTAGGGTGTAAGTGTCCTAAAATACCCATTTGTATGAATAGGCCGCAAATTGATTCTCTACAGAGTTTATCGAATCAAAATGTACATTTGAATATATGTACCCACCACCGATCGCCACATACGATACTGGCAAACCTCTCGTTTCATTAAAATTCATAGAACTTTATCAAAGTTGAATAATAGATTTAACTTAGAGTTACAGTACTGCCAATGGTTTATATTATTATTCATATTCCACCCATCAACTAACTACCGTCGCGTCATTAGTCACATTCAATAGCCAATCCAATATAACCATTGATCAACTTAATTGCATTTTATAGGCATCTAAATATTTTAAATCTTTAAATATCTTAACACATACCGAACTCTATTGGCTTCCCGCGTCTATTGAACAGTCATCAGTACCTTATGGGAAACTTACCCACGCACGACTAATACTCAGCCGCCGGTAAAACTTTTGGTATCTGCTATTTTAATATGTATCGATTGCTGGAATGGACAATTGCTGTGTAGTTTCAATATTAAATTGATAAAATAGCACTCACCCATTACATTGCATGGATGTCGTACCCAGTGATCATTGATATTGGAGCCTTTTATCTGATTATTGGGCTATGTAGCTGGAGCCCCATCACCAACTTTTCTTTATTTTAAATATTTTCCTGACGAACTTCCAAAAGTGGCAGAATAATTCCTGGAATATTGAAAATCGCTAAGTATCGATGCATCTGGTCTCAGATAAAACTCGATAAGATAATTAAAATAATCACATAATAGGAGCGATAATCGTTACTCAAAAGAACCGAACAAAGGGTTGCGATACTTGCGATTAAAAGATTACGCACATACAAGTAAGATGGCGGCCGGTCAATAAAATAAATGCAACAGTAATATCGTGAATCAAGCGCAGCTGCAACAAAACATCCACTCACTTTCGAGTAAATCACAATGCGCTTGCATCGCAATTAATGTCTTTATAATGTTTATTTTCCACTACATATAAATAGAAATCATGGCTGATCATTTGCAAAATGCAGCTTTTGTTTGTTGATGTTATCACCTGGTTTCAACTGTTGTGGATAAAACCTGATTCAAATTTTTATTCTCAACTATTTTTGATGAAATAAAACAAATAACACCAACAGGTTTTAATCGTTTAGAAGTAAAATGATCAAACTTGGAACTTTTAAAATCGTTATACTCCAAAAGTAGCATAATATTTCAACCCATATTTTCCATACATAATACTTCTTGAGGTTTTATTGCATTCATAATAAAAAAAATTGTGACAGTTTTAATTAAAATTCAACTGTTCCATCTATTACTTCTATAAGTGGTTGCCTTATTTTAAAATCGATTATAATATAACTCTTAATAAATTTGAAACGCAAACATATTTACATATTGAAACTAAAGCTAGCTAAAACCACAGAACATTCCAACATTTGTTTAAACAAATTCAATCACTAGACGAACATTATAAAAAATTAGTTCGCGAACAAATTAATGTCCACGATTATCATGTCGAAGCGGCAATGGTCAGTTCACAGGTCATCGACCTGGGTGAAAGACTATTGAATAATGATAACAAGTGGATAGAGCAGATGAGCCAGATCCGAGTCGGACCGTGGGAGCTGCACAAATCTCCGCATCAGAAAACTGGTCGGCAGGTGTGCGGGAGCAACCCCCACACATGCGCACTACACACACACACAGGCCGCGATCATGAATGAAGCCTCCAGTCTCGATCGAGATTTTAAACACACGCTCTTAAGTTGAATTTATTCAGATAGCAAAGTGATTTTTATTGCTTATATATTCGAGACTGATACATTCTGATTTTGCGATTAGGGTGAATATGAATACGATTCAAATTATGGATCTACTGTAAAATTTCCAAACTCCAATAAATAAGTCCACGTCTTAAGACTTTACTATGAGTGATAAGATTTGAAGGTGGTAAACGTTTCTACCCTTTCGCTCGTCGTTTGTAATTGATTTGTAGGGCGAACAGTTAATGAAATATTTGCTGATATAATTAACTATAAACTATGCTTTCTTAGATAGCCAAGGCGCCTGTACAAGGCAATGTCTCAAATACTATAAGCAACTACATAATTTTGCATTAGCCATTGTAATGGAAACGGCTAGAAGTTGTAGTTGACGGTTATGATTAATTAATCACAGCTTATATATGTCCCACCGCCGAGGGGCCCTATACTGATCTAGGTGTAGTGATTTAGTCGCAGTTTAGTCCCGCTACTGAATTAATGATAGTAGAGATCGATGTTTTAGCGTATCCTTGAACAGACATATATAAACATACTCACGGCTATAATTCTCATAAAAGGAGTAATCAGAGCTTGAGAACTAGGAATTTCTCACTTTTTGAACTGGAGTAGGGAAAATAGTGTAAAATTAAGGGATGGTTTGTGATGGGTCTCCAGCCATATCGCTTTAAATCACTTAAAAGAGCTCCAATACTCTGAGTTGCCTCTAACGACACCTGCGGGAAGAAATGGGTTAGATCGATATCTTAACCAAATTGGTATAAATGTCACAAATACAATTTCTGAATGTACTCTTAAATTTAGATTGGGTATCCTGGTAAAACATATCTCATGAACCACGGAACAACCATATTGGTTATACACTCAAGCCATTTCCCATTGGAGTAGGCAAAGACTTTAAATCTCGCCACTTTTTACGAGTACTTGCAAACCTTTCTACCTCTACATTCATAAATCTCTTCATCCATTCTATTATTCACACTCCGGACCTATTAAACAGATATCTTAAAATATTGACTAACCATGGTTTTCCTATTGCAGACATCCCATCGCAGGTGCCGCCGCTCACGCCGGGCACCAACAAGAAGATGGCCGAGGCGCTGAAGGCTACCTTCGCCTCCTGGGAGAAGGAGCAGCTGCGTCTCGGCGTGCCTAAAGGTAATTTACTAAAATCTAGGCTTTTGCATTGAGGGAGTAGAGGGCAGTGAGGCTTTGTATTGTTGAGACATTGCTAGCTATCGTCATAACACTTGTATGCAATTAAGAAAATATAAACGTCTCTGTACACAACATACGTACACATCACAACTGTTATTAAAAAAATAGTCAAGGGCTTTAAACTCAATCACTTTTAGAAGATGAGTAGGGAAAAAATAATAAAATGGATGGTAAGTGATGTGTTTCTAAAGCGCCAAACCAGCTCTAAAATCTAGCGGAAAATAATAAGTTAGTGCTATTTTAAGCACACAGCATGAAATATACAAATATAAGTGAAGCCCCAACAACCCAAAACAAATGCAAGTTGCACCATGGGTCCAGCAAATTTATAGATCGTTGGTCTCTGTTTAATTTTATAGACATTTCAAGGCTTTTAAAATCTTCTTAATGATGAATAATGAATGTTCAAATAATGAATATGTATGTCTTAGTTGTCATAGTTATTAATATGTAACAAATAAATAACCGCTTAGTCATTATTGTAATTACTTTCGGCTCACTTCATTCTCAATATGTACCATGTTCTACATAGCAAATAAATGAATTTGAATTTTGAATTTTTGAATACTGGTTCGACCTTGTTTATAAGAAAACAAACATCAAAATCTTAATATCCCCCAATCATTTTCATAAACTTGGTACTAAAATAACCAATATCAGATAAAAACCTATAAAACAACCCAAATCCGGAATAAATATATCATGTATGACAATTCTGCGTTGTCATTTTAAAATAATAACACCTTTATAATGCTTCGGTTTTTATTGAAAAGAAAATTGCCATTTTGTATTTTATTACCTGAGACGCAGAGAATTATTTTAAATTCAATGTAATATCTATATGTAAGCATATAATTTTAATGTCGTAAAATGAGAGTTAATGTGAAGCCAGATTGAATTCAAGTTTTATTCTTTGATGGCAAATCTTATTGATGATACTTATTAGTTATTTATTTGACTTCACTTTTTTTGTAATCGTACTAACTTTATGTTTTGCTTACTAATTTTATAAAGTTGTCAATTATGTTATTGTCTTTTGTAACTTTTTTTCCAACACTTACATAAACCAATGCAGTTTTGAACATCAAGTAAACTTTAAAATATATGCAAAGTTATTAAAAGATGGTATGAGGGAAATTAGAGTGCATTGCCCAAAATGTAATTGATTTTAAGATTTATAACTTTCCCAAACAGTAGTAAATTGGTTCAAGTCCAACCACCTTGTTTCGCACGAATCCCTCTCATCTCGCTTCAGTGGGTTATTAAAAACTTATTTCATTAATTCACGGTTCCAATTAATTACTACTAAGTTAACCCACAAATACTTTCTAATTTTAATAATTAAATCAAAAAATCTAAATGCCTTTGTTTTAATTATTTAGCTGTTTTCTAAAATATAGTAAAAACCGAGGACTCTTAAAGAGCGTTCCAATTATATTTTATTTGAACACACTTTTTAAAATTGATATGATTTTTAACATGCATAAAAAAACAATACTTTAAAAAAAACTGAAGATTGTGGTACAAAGTAATACAATTGTTACGTTCAATGTATATAATGATGTGATGATGAGTGACTACGTGTCCAGTAATACTAGTTCAGTGCTGATTAAAATCACACATAACATCATAAAATCATTGCTCCACTGCATACGAGTATACACAAGCCCATAAATGTTGGGTTGCATAAAACACCTTTGCAGTATTTGCATATTATGTTAATAGTGTGTCGGCAGCGGACTCATTTCACGGTGGTTTTGTTGACAGCCAGCCGTCGGCGGAACAGCCTTTAAAACAATATCAAATTGAAAATTACTTGTTTTACATGTGCTTTCGAAATCAGTGCTTCCCAAAGAGTAAAAATGTAGAAGCTCACTTAATTTAAATGTACCAATATTAAAAAACAACTGCAAAAAGTGTATTCATGAAATTCAGATCCCATATATTTATGAGATAGGTTTTTATATAAATAGGAATATTAATGGCAAGTAAAATTTCAATCAGATAAACTTGATAATATTATGATTGATAATCATACTCACCCACCAATCTCAAAATCCCCAGAATCCTTAGTCACTTCATACGACAGAAATGAAGGTAATAAAGTATTAAAAAAAGAAATCACAGTAGAGCCATTCCCAATCAATACTCCAAATCAAATAGCATAAAATAAATGTCATAGATAAACAAAGATTCCGTAGATAGGACGTCACATCCTGGCGAGGACGCGGCGATCGGAAGTGCGAATAGACGTGGCGCAGACACGCGCATTTCCGTCGCGCGGCCAGCGAACTCATCACCTGACTGTCACGTCTATGGCTATCGTTCATGTTTCCCATTTGGTGACATTATATTCATAGCTAGTGGAAAATTTTAGGTCGATCCCTTTATTTGGATAGGTTAGCTAAAAATAAAGATATGATAGGCAAAGATTAAAATAATCCCAAAGAGCCAGTGCTCCATAATGAAACATTCTTCAGACTTTTAGAAATAAACAACGGTAATGTAGAGAATCGAAAAACGGTAATGATTATAGTGATGATTCGTTTACATACAATGTAAGTTGATCTTAGACAAACCTCTGTCGACTCGTACCTAACACAGAAAGCGTTGATACAAAATCCGTCACTACAATGAAAAGCGTGAGATATTTACTCCCTGGTAACTACGGCTGTGCCATACTTTACGCACATTTAGTAAATTGTTAAAGACAACAAAAAATTCAGTGTGTAAATGCCAAACCATATCAACTACCAAATCAAGTCACTAAGGTTAAAACTTAGTGCTTTTATAAGCCTCCACTACATGATATTATCAAGGGTGAATCGTGTAAAATGTCAGAACAACTACGTTACGAAGACAAAGTTTCCCTGATGTGTACACACAATAGTTGGCAGTGATAAAGTAAAAGCAGATAAGAAACTAGTCCTGGGTGAACTCAGCTTTCCATACCACTAATTAAACATGATCACTGTATAGAAAGTACAGTTACTAGAACCCAACCGATATTTACTATTTAATCAGAATTTATCTTACGCATATCTTTGTATTGGCATATCTGACACTGTTATTATCGTAGTGCAGTCAATAAATTATCTGTAAGCCAATCGTTTTAGTTAACTTATCGTTGGGAGGAGTTTTAAGCATCAATATTAAGGATTTTTATCAATCAACATTTAGAGAAATTATGCGTTTTAATTTTAAAATTATTGCAAATTAGTGACTCGATCGAGCATCGCGTCTATATTGTTTCTTATGTTATTAACTTGCTCCTATTGACTACCAGCACATAAAAAAATACAGCTAGCTCAGTGAAGATACACCTTTACCAAGGGAAACAGGGAATTCATTTTTTTATACCTAGTGTGATAAACTTGACTCATAAGTTAATAAAATAACGATACATAAATTTTATCGTATCTTATCCGTAAAAATCAGCATTAGGGTTGTCTCTTATCACATGTTTTCATATGGTTGGCACTTTATCTGAAGAAAATAAAAGTTATGTTAAGAACAACTAAAAAAATCCGAAAAATTTTCACAAAAAGCATTAAGCTTTTAAATTTTAAGTAATGCTTAAATTTGAGGTCTGAGCTGTAAGTACTACTTTACTGAATAAATAATAAAAGTAGTGATACACAAGACACGCCAAACACTATGCGTTAATAACGTTTGTGTAAACTGCTTGCTTGCTCATTCACGGATTGTTACCAGTGTAAAGTTATAATTAATAGCTCAACAGTATAATGTAGCTTAGTCAGTTTACATTAATTGACTTTTTCTATGTCATTGATTTACTTAAGAGCCACAAGTTGTTTGTATAGGTATAATTTTATTGTTAAAAATGCATCTTAATAAAAAGGAAGTTAGACGACACTGAACGCATTTTGCAATGCACAAGTAAAAATGACACATGAGCACTAAATTTACCGATATGAATTTCCAAACAAAGGTTTCCCTCAATGTGAAAGACCTCGCTAGTACACAAATAAGAAACAAACAAGAATGCATTTCCGGACAATAGTGACCATACGACATTTTGAAATTGACACCAAAGTGTTGGACTAATTCAGAATTTGAAACCGTGCTCCCTCTGAATTTCAAGTTAAACTTAAACTATTAATATATACTAAATAAACTAATACCTCTATAGTTAGATGGGTAAACCTAGCAGCACACATTTGGGCGCCAAGGTCTAACATCTTCCGGCGTGAGGCAAGCTCCGGTTGGGCAACAGCGCGCTTCGCTGCGAATTTTTTTGATGCGAATTTTTTTATTAATTGATTAAAAAGGAAGGTTTATAAGGATGACATACGCTGATGGGGTGGAGAACTCACTCAACTTGGGCGGGCCACTAATATTCGTTCTTCTTTGTCATGAAAATTGGTTTTGGCACCGACTTCAAAAAGAAGAAGTTGAATAGAGTTGTACATAATAAAATAAATAAAAATTATTTTATACTTTTCAGTTGGATTTTTGAAGGCGGTTCTTTTTTAAATAAAAAATAATAATATAGTTTTAAGTAACAATATTTGTTTTTTTTCCGTTTAGTTTTTAATTTGAAGTTTTTGTTTTTGTTTTTTATTTTATACTTTTTAGTGATAAGTTCTTAAATCACTCTGAGTTTTTTTAGTGAATTAGTGATAGTTTTTTAGAGATTCGTTTACTGTCCGTTTATTTTATAGTTTTTTAACAGATAGTTATAATATTTGTTATGACTTTAGCTTACTTGTTACTATTTTGTTTACCTTCGGGCCTAGATAGAAAATCAAAGGATGCTTTAAGGAAAAGTCGCGTAAGGGAGAACGAAACACCCATAAAAAAAAACAAAGACTTCAGCAGGGCAAGCACGAGCCGTATTTAAACTAGTTATCGCGTGGAATAAAGCAGCCATCTTTTACGCACTTACTTAGTATCGTATACTGCCATCTCATTCTAACCGTTATCGTGTCGATAACTCGTGCTTGCCCTTCAGAATGAGAGAGATCGTTAGCGTGCTGCTCTTGCTGCCGAAACAGATGAGCAAAGAGAAGTTCACCTATCACAAATGCGAAGAAACACTCTTATATATATGTAGCGTTGAGACGTGTAAAATCCCTTGATGAGATGGCTTTAAGTGATATAGATTCAAAGAAATTCCTTAACCATCCCCATGACGAAAGAGCCTTGATTGAAATGACCAGAATGAGAAACATGATGTTGCAATATATATTTTTTTCTTCAATATAATTAAGAGTAATTTATTCATGTTTTTATATACTTTTTTGTTTAATAATTTAGTAACTCTGTTTATTACTAATAAAAAAACTTTATTAACATATATTGATAAATCTCTGTCTAGTATTGATAACTTTACATACATACTTATATTTCAAGCTAAGAAACCTCCTTTTTTCGAGTCGGTTAAAGAACTTAAACTTTCTCCTGAATGTTATAACATAAACTGATTACTCTTTGTCTAATAATAACTAAGAACCTTCAAACTTACATACATACTTATAGGTGAAACTCAGAAACTCCTTTTTTGAGACGGTTAGATCACTAAAACCTTGTCCTGAAAGTAACAAGTACTTTTCTGAAAATAGCATACAAATAGCTTAAGCGAAACGCGAGATAATTGCCGACCAACATACATACATGCAGGTCAAACACAGAACCTCCTTTCTTTTAGAGTCGGTTAAATAACTTAACCCATCTTCTAAATGTAACGAATACTTTTCTGAAAACCGCATCCAAATAGCTTAAGCCAAACGTGAGATAATCGCGGACCAACAGACATACATACAGGTCAAACACAGAACCTCCTTTTTTTTTTGGTCGGTTAAGGCACTAAAACCTTCTCCTAAATGTAACGAATACTTTTCTGAAAACCGCATCCAAATAGCTTAAGCCAAACGTGAGATAATCGCGGACCAACAGACATACATACAGGTCAAACACAGAACCTCCTTTCTTTTTTTGGTCGGTTAAGGCACTAAAACCTTCTCCTAAATGTAACAAATACTATTCTGAAAACCGAATCCAAATAGCTTAAGCCAAACTCGAGATAATCGCGGACAATTATACATACATACATACATACATACATACAAACAATCGAACTGAGAACCTCCTTTTTTGAAGTCGGTTAATGAAGTCGGTTAATAAAAAGGAAGTTAGACGACACTGAACGCATTTTGCAATGCACAAGTAAAAATGACACATGAGCACTAAATTTACCGATATGAATTTCCAAACAAAGGTTTCCCTCAATGTGAAAGACCTCGCTAGTACACAAATAAGAAACAAACAAGAATGCATTTCCGGACAATAGTGACCATACGACATTTTGAAATTGACACCAAAGTGTTGGACTAATTCAGAATTTGAAACCGTGCTCCCTCTGAATTTCAAGTTAAACTTAAACTATTAATATATACTAAATAAACTAATACCTCTATAGTTAGATGGGTAAACCTAGCAGCACACATTTGGGCGCCAAGGTCTAACATCTTCCGGCGTGAGGCAAGCTCCGGTTGGGCAACAGCGCGCTTCGCTGCCCATCTAATTGTTGTGTCTTATTGCATACATCGCTTTATACGTTTCTCTATCATTATTTTACTTTGTACTCGAATGTGTCATTTTTTGACAGGGTTAAGTAATTGTTGGGTGAGGTGGCTGGAGACACATTACTTTCATGATTGTTACCCCAATCAACTTCAAAAGAGGTTAAGGAATTTTTAGGTCCGAAGCTCCGTCCCTTTTTCGTGATTTATAGCCATCAATTCGAAATAAATTTACATTTTACTAAGAACATTTCTACTGTCTACATATATAAAATTGAGTTAAGGAGCTAAGTATGTGCAATGCAGTAAATAGCCTAACGTTCCTAATATAACTTCTATGGATTAGCTTATTCTCGAAATATCTATTCTAAAATAGGTGAATAGGTAGGAGGTATCCTCTTATCTTTATCGCGCTTTTTCTCTTCGCTCTAAACTTTATACAACCCTTCTGTAATGAAAAGAATTGGTATAATACCCAAGGAAAACACTTAAAGTATCTTCCCCCCAGACCCTCGTCAATGGAGCGAGGCGGCCGTGTCAGCGTGGCTGCGATGGGCGGCTCGCGAGTTCTCCCTGGAGGGGGTAGCCATGCAGCAGTTCACCAGAGCCAACGGAAAGGACATCACGGCCATGGGACGGGAAGCCTTCGTGGCGAGGGCACCCGCCTTCATGGGAGACATCTTGTGGGAGCACTTGGAGATATTGCAGAAAGGTACGGTGAAATTACACTTACTTTATGAGACTTGTTTTTATTATTAGTTTACACCTTCAATTATTTAGATCAATTTATTCGCTAAGAGCGATAAAATAAGGTATCTATTTTTTCGTTTTACCTTTTAAGAAACAAGTTGATCTTATAGATTCAGCGATTGCTGCTAGAACTGCATTCAGCACACATGTTGAATCCAATGCGAAATAATAACTTGATTCGAATCTCATCTTTCCCAACATCAAATAGGTGCATTTTATTTAAAAGGACACCAGAGTTTTTGGACGAACGTCCCGATACTTAAAGTCCCTAAAATACGAAATGACCAACTTTCCCTTCCACCAGATGTAGAAAAAGAGCGTTCCCTGATCGCTAACGTGCCGCCGAACATGTACGAGAGCAACGTGTGCCTGCCCGAGCTGCCCGACTACTTGCCGCCGCCCGCCCACCACTACAACAACAATAATAATGGTGAGTGCCTTTGATTATAACTTTGGGTTTTTTTTACAGCTTCAAATGTGGAAGAATAGTTAACTTCTTACACTGAGAACGAATGTTGGAAAAAAGGTTGTCCAAGGTAAGCAATCTTAGTGGCATAATTACAACATAATTTAATATCCGATAAATCGAACTCTTCATTTTTAAATCTGTAATAATTAGGTACTCAGGTGATATTTAAATAATAGGAAGTCAAAAGCTTCTGTTAAGGTTCAATTAGATGTTTTGATTACGATTTGCGTAATGTAAGTTATAACTCGTAATTACAATATGTTATAATTTGTTCAAATATCACATTTTGAATTTGACGTCTAAAATGTTTACCAGTTCAAATGATATCAAAAAAACTATAAACTACTAGCAACTAAACCTCAGGCAAAGAAACAATAAATGCTATGCCGCAGCTCACCGCACTGCGATCCATCAGACAATGCAAATAAGAAGACAGCCGAGTTAATATAGCATCGCTTTACGACGAGGAAGCTTCATAGCTGAAACCGAGTGTGACAGCCGAATAAAACGCAGCACTTTCACAATGGCGACTCGACTGTGTAACCTCACAGATAAAAGCTTGTTTCCATTAAATAAAACGGTACGTTTATTGCAGCGTAAATCATAGGCAACGGGATGTTTTGACTGGCAACCGCGCTTAGCAGTAAGCTGCTGAAATAATAAATTAACAAATAAGTCAAAGAGTCCACTAAACTGATATTGACATGGGTGGTCTTTATAGGGGTTACCTCGGAAACAGATCTGTCGTAAATGTTTATTTGTTTTCTACTATTATGGTGACAATGAGTTTCAATATTGTATTTAGGAGTAATTATTTTTTAAGAAAAAGAAAAGCTTAACATTCGTTAAGATCATGTGAATGGAGAATCTCAATACGGCCAAATATGGTAGTAACACATAAGCCGAGTCTCCTTGAAACATCGCCTTATCATCACAAGTATACATAGTATAACTATGTATATATTATAACCACCCATCAGCACTTTCGATTAGGATGTGTTTTGTCATTTCGGCACTGTAAAATTCGTAATTACATAACAAAACAAAGACTAATTATATTCTTTCAATACTTATTCGACACATCATTAACGACTCAGTAAAATAATAATAATTAAAAACAGATAAATAGATACGCAAATAAACGAAGCTATATTATTAGTGGTGTGGCAAGGCGCAAGGCGATGCGAGGGAGAGTGCACCGAAGGCAACCCAACACACACGGTATGAGCCATCATGCTTGGCTGCGCGAGGGTGGCGCAACTCGACCTTGGCGCTGTTTTTACGCTCTCTTTCAGACCATCCCGAGGTCTTCTGCAAATAATCGAGGTGGTTCTAACATTGTGATCTAATCTTGGTTCTATGACTAGCCCTACATCTGAAGCCTGCTATGGCTGTAGAATGCTTTGATATCTGTTATCGCTGCGACCCACAAAAGAGGAAGCTAAGTGGTTTGAATCAGGGATTTCCAAGACAAGTTCTTCAGGAGACTTTTAAAAAATAAATGTATTTGTTGCCAAACACATTCCTCACAAATAACTAAATAATACAGTACAGAGAAATTGCACATTATGCGTAATACTGCAACAACAAAATGAATTGAATATGATGCAGTTTCCAAATAGTAAAAATCTGTTGCAGCAAGTAAAAGATTACTGCCTTTTTATAGGTATTTCAACAATAAAATTTATAAATGGCATCTTTTAAAAAATATTTTGCATTATACGATTCACTGCAACACTTGAGCTTTACAAATTATAGATTATAAAACCACAAAAAATTACCACATATTCTTTCATATAATCAAAGTAATAAAAATCGATCAAGCTACCCCAACCCCCACCTCCTTTCCTCCACCACAGGCCGTGGAAAGCGTCGAGGCCTTCGCTCAGTCAGCGCAAACGCACATTCAATTCCACTCGGTCTATTGTTCTTCGCTTTCCGTCTGCAACCACTCTTTGTGAGTTCCGAATTTCGTGTTCTTAAATCAAACTAGGTATTGTTCATTGGTATTTAAATAGTAAAGTTCGTTTTACAGTCGTCTATCTAATGTTCTTTTTCTTTTTAGCTATATAGCTTCAGTAGTGGTGTGTTTGTAGTTAAGTGGTGATTTGTTCGGTGGCAGTTTGGGATAATGGAGGGATTGGATTCGGGGTGAAATATGTTTGTTCATCCCAGTCTCCATGTGTGGGACGCTGTCGACCTCGAGCCCGTTATGTTGAAGTGTGGTGAGTTTTGGATTAGCAATTTAATGGATATTGTGCGATATGAAACGAATAGAATTTGAGCGTTTTTTGGTCTCTAATAAAACTGCACTGCATCATTTTAAATAGAAAATTAGTAGCCCGAAGATTATAAGTCGAATACCAGTTCTTATAATTTTATGTTCAGTTCATAACTTCATCCGTGGTATTTGAACAGTATTATAAAATTGCATAAAAAATGAGGGTTTTTTACTTAATTTAATGACTTTTTTTGGTAAACATGTTTAGCCATCATTAAAATGTTTCTTGAATGTCACTCATAATAACCAAATTAGGTATAATAATTTTATGCGTTCAACTTTGGAGTATTTATTTATTGCATAAATAAATATTATCAAGGCACTCATTCTTATCACTAGTGTAGTCTATGTAAATTAAAAAAATCATTAAACGTTTTTATTTTAAATAATCTATGACCAAACTACATCGTAATTTTGGTAAAATAAACACTTTTCGCGGCAGCAGGTTTTTTTTCAGTACATTTAAAGTGAATATACTTATAATATACACGTCAAATCAAGATAGTCACACTACTGTCATTAAAAAAAAGATTTTTGGTACCTAACGAATGTTCTGACTCCCCTTCATGAAAACATCTGTTTTCCACCATCAATACCTGAAACCTAAAACAAATTCCTGAAACATCATGTCAACAAATGTCAATCAAACCCGCTAATCCACAAACGCTGTATTTCACAAGTCCGAATGCGTATGTTAATGTAACGTTAGCGCAACTAGTTTCCGTTGTGTCGCAACGCGCATCCTTGCGTTGCTAATCGCCGGACACCGGAACTCCTGACGAAATGTTGCGCCACTGAAGTTTTCATGGCGACTACGACGTAGACGGTCGTAGCACGCTGGGTAGATTGTGAGGTCAGATCGTTGATGGATCAGACAGTTATAGTTCTTTTTAATATCCTTATTTTATATATTCTGATCTCAGATAGCATGACAGTAAATCGTCGTATCTCTTCGTGTGATTTATGCTGACGAACTTTGGAATGTTAGGTTACATAACATGGTGAAATACATACAGGCTCAATGCTATTAAGTAGTCGGTCTTAACTATTTCTGCATACTTATATCGGTTACATTATAAATGTTTATTATTCTAAATAGAAATATAATCTATTTTTCCAGTACAAAAACGAAAATATATTCATAAAGCATTTCAAAACCACAGAATAAACTATTAACAGACGTGCGCCAATATCAAGTGCCAAGTAATATTAACGATCTCAGGTGTCTATGACTGTCAAACGGTACAAAATATTGACAAGAAAAATACTGAGCTTTCCTACATGTCAATAAAAAGATACGTGTCGATTCGAGCAGCCACATCCGGTAGCCATTGTGCTTCAACTGGCGAGCTTCCGGTGCAACCCGATACACACTCCTGCGCACGTGCGCAACCTTTTCAAATATCGAACTGTGGAAATTGGAACAAAGGGTGGAAGAAAGAGACAAAGTTTAATAAAGTTGATAGATAATGAAGATGACGAAGAAAGACTATTTTTTTGAGTGATTTAACCGTTTCTTATGGCGGGTTGGTTCATTGTCCTGCCTAGATAAAGGCTCATAAAAAACAACATCTTACCAATAACGTATTATAATTTAGACACTTATACGCAAGGCACGTGCCGGTTTCTAAATTAAGAGAATTCGTATCGATAATGTTTAATTAGTTTTTATTCTTTGAGGAGTACGAAATGGTGATCGACCTATTGATTTTAACTGCAACCTAATCTCCAGGTACTTGTTAGATATATTTTATTCTCAATTTCCGAAATTATAAAAGTGGCAAAGTTACACATAAATCGAAAAGATGAATATATATATAAGATTTTATTTTCGGGATAGGTAGTAGGAAAGGCCTTTGATTATTTATTTGATATATTGTTGGACGCTCTTAGCAAGTACATGACGTACATTTAAAATGTTATTATTGCTCATATTAACGTGAGAATTTGAAATTATTCAGGCACCATGGATCTTGCATTGAGATATCGTTGTTGGTGTTCACTTAAATAGCCCCAATTCCCTTAGTTGCACTCTATGACACGCGCTCGCTGGTATAAATGGTATAGTGCTATTCTAAGCCGATACATAGCAATATTTTTATATTGGGAACATATCATTCAAAGAAAATAGAACAACATTTCAATAACCTGTTCATTTTTCTTGCGCTACGAATATTTGTAATAAATTACGTACAATCTTTTTATGTAGGGTTAATTCGGCGCGAGGGTTATTGCACAAAAAAAACACCAATCAAATATGAATATCAAATATAGAGGCACCCTTCACAACAGCGCCTTGTACAAATCTAATATACCGTGAAAATACATTGTCCCAAATATAATAGGATTTTAAATAACGGTGTACAGGTAAGGACAGCAGTCTTTTCAAGGGTTGGCTCCCGAAATGAACAACCCTTAACATACTCGGTTCTTTAAGGGCTCACTTGTCCTTCAATAAGCCCTTGATAAATACCCTTCTGAGTAGCCCATTCTATAAGCCCTTTTACAAGATATGTCCTGATTTAGAAAGATTTGATTTGTCTGTCGACTTTATTGGGTCACTGATGTAATACAGGGGCTTTCAATTGGTCTTAACAAACGATTGATACCTTTGATTTTATCAATTTATTTTTATCGATGCTTACTCAATACTCAATATACCAGGATTTTTACTAACTCTTTTACCATACAAACACATAATCTGACATTCGGCATCAAGAAATTTTTTATATTAATCACACACAATAGTACGTGAATTAAGGGTTATCAAATGGATATTGACTATTTAAAATAATCGGAAAACCACTACACAGGCTATTTTATAAGCATTATAATATCAAACCGTAGAAGCACACCGCTGGACTTAGCCCTACGTCACACAGAAATTATTTGCTCTGTATTTAATTATCGTGTGTCAGAAAATTACATTTTCGGCACAGGTGTACCATATGTGGGAATAAAATTCTGCAATTCTACGCCAAAACCATTTAAACAATAAACAGTTGAAGAAAAAAAATCAAGGAGAATAATTTGAAAAAATGGCTTGATTTTTTTGCTCTCAGTTCTCATAGACAAAACCAGTCTTTTTAAAACGCACGAGAATAATCGAAAAAAGTGTAATTCTAAACGAAGACGTCACCTCGCCTCCGATTATCCCTTATTGAGTCGCATTAATAGACGAGGAGTTAATACTTAATTCGCAAAGGGTATGGGAAAGTGCGATTCCAATATAAGTGTCAGGTTACAGGGGCAGAGTGTTGCGCGCGATTGATGAGGCCGACAAAGCCGAGCCGCCGCCGGCGCTTTTCAACTGCCGAATTCAATTAATCGCGTATTTGCAGTGCTCTACGCTCTTTGCTGGAATTCCGATAAAAACAAATATTTGCAGGCACCGACTCTACTCTTCATTACCCGTTATTAGACGCTCGCCCTGCGTTTAATTGTCGCTCGTTACTCGATTGCCGGTCGACCCGCGTTTGGGCTTCGGCGATTAGGATTCATCGGTTTTTGTAATCCCTGTCATGGGAACTCTTTTCTAAAAGAACACAAAATGGTCAACAGGTGGGAAAATTCAGCAAAGTTACGTATACTGATTTACAATTTTTCGCTATGACTTTAAAAATATTTATGTTTTAAAATTCGATTAAACACACAGTTTTATTTTCCAATTACGTATGTGTGCATTGATTTGGGCATTCCACTAGACCAACTATGGCCAATTGTTTGCGACACGAGTGCAGGAATAACATGCGATATTAATTTTGACATCATAAGAATAGCATTAATTTTTACCTTAAAGTCACTTTGACATAATGTACGAAGGTTTCATTATACTTTACGCAGGGTAAAAATTGAGCATGAACTTGTTATCAGTTCGAAGAAGTACCTTTAAACAGAATATCTACCTGCGAGCAGGGTTCAAACCTTATCAACATTTCATTCGTATTACAAACTATAACCACTGATAGTTTGTATTTTTAAAACCAAATGTAGTTATTATGACGTATCTCATACAAATCTTTTCAATAGTTAAAGTAAACAATAGGGTTCCTTTTATTATTTTTATATTTTTGTATTGTATTCGGTATCTTATCAGCAGCCAGGGTGGGAGCGGACGGCGTGGGTGCAGATTGTACAAATGTTATTCTTCGTACTTTATTATCGCAAATATACATACGACAAATTATTAAAATAAACTTAAAAACGATATACTGAACTTCCTCGAATTCGCTCATTTCAGTATGTATTTTGACAAGTATTATCACTAAAACAACCCAATTCTTTTTCTGTCAACCCAAAACCCGCGTCATAAAATATTTATAAATATTCAAGTCCATCACAGATAATAATGACACAGACATCAGATGAGATATGAATTTTTGGTTGATATTTTCTTGGAAAAGTATTCCGAAAAAATGTACAAAGTCGATTTGCGCTTTCTCTAATGATGAAGAGACAAATGAATAATCAGCACAGGATGTGACGTTACGAACGTCTCAAGCTCCAATTCGAACAACTTCTTTTACACTAGATAAAATTATTTTGTAAATATTAGTATAGTCCAGTTTTTGGAAATAACCCAATGATAATGTTATAAATTGGATTTCTGTTCTATGTCTTTATGCCACTTTTCCTTTTTTTTTTGATTCGAATGACGTAAGCTATAAATGCATTAAACTAATTTTATATTCAAAATCGGCAGGAAATAATAAGTTAGTTGAAAAAGTTCACAAAGACAATATTTGAAATTCAATTGACAGTGAATATAAAAACAGCGGATGTACTTATTAGGTTTTTAATTGTATTAATAATATGCAAACGTTGATTATACTGAGCTTTCGGTAACACACGTTACGGTCGCTTTGACCCAGCAAAGTCGTCAAAAACAGGACGCTTTATTTATAAAGTTCGGTATTCAAAGAGCTTTGACAGTTCTGGATGAAGTGCTTCGGAGCCGTACTACTGATTTATGTTTTTTTCGCTTGTTTTTATCTAAAAAAGATTGTTTATCTTGTGTTTCCGTCGCAAGCGATACGCTCGCTAACGCTTTATTGTTTACACTTAATGTAATTCAAAGCTGAAAATTCCTCTCTTAACTGTATTTTTAACTTCGTACGAGCTTCGAGCTTGTTATTTTATGTATTTTTATTCGACTGTCTGTACTTTAGTTTTTATTATTCATAGTAGTTAATTAGAAGTATTTTTACTTCTTTAAGTAGGCCTTAATAAAATTTTATATAATTCTGGTTTAGATCAGATTTTAGAACAGGCAGTTTTGGTTAGATTTGTCAATGCAAGCCAGAACGTGTCGTGTGAATCCACAATATAGTAGGCACAAAACGCAATTAAAAATTAATTCTTCTGTGAAGAATCAAAATATCTATAAATGTAATTTCGAGCCAGTTAGCTTTCTCATTAATTCCTGCTAAATATCGTATATATTAATCTCCGAAGAAGTTCGATTTCCTTCGGCAAGAAGGTTCTAGGAGAGTTTAGTAGATGTGGGACAATATCCCGTGCATGTTTGTTTCCGATGTGGTTTTCTTCAAATATCAAGAACTCATTTCCGGATTCATTTCCTTGCAGACATTCCGCGCTCATCGTGCCGCCTAGCTGCGTGATTGCATTTCATTCTTGTTTTACAGGGGAAGCTAATCTAAAACATGAATGTCTTTAATGACCCTTACAGCTAATCTTGTTGTTGAAAATAAATTCTAGGGGAAAAATTGTTATAAATATCTATAGTATCTGCCTACTATTATCAAAGTAATTGATTTGTGTAACCAAAAGATATAATAAATATTGCATTGAATATTATTTTACCTTCTTTTCTTATAAAGACAGTAGTCATCTACTACGTTTCCAAACACGTTTGAGTTGGTATGGTAGCAGACAAACCGTTCGCCAAGGTATAACTCATAGACCGCTTATTGATATTCGAGACGCTGAGTGCTCGTATAAGGCCATCACAGGCGCACACAAAAAATGGCGATTAAATGCTCGCTAGCGTCGGATGTTCTGACGCTTCGGAATCACTTCCTCCGGGAGACAATAGCTCTTCTGTATCCGGCTGCACACGTGCTCAGGTACTTATTATACTTAGACACTCGTTCGTCCCTTCCATCGAAACACCCCTAGTAACCTGACCCGATTTTCTCTCGGGCACCGCCTCCCAACTCGTGCCCTCCCGATCTATTGTCAATCTGAGTTCCACCTCAAATTGAGCAATCACATCTGGCGCACCTTATATATTTAAATTTACCCTATTTTGTGTTTGAATACCCCATAAATAATCAACCGTGGCCATGTTTTAACATCTTACATTGGAATGAACCGAGCGAAACACGTTTTAAATGATGTGAATAAAATGCTCCACACAATGGATAATAGAGTCAAGGTCAAACGAATGTTTGTATTCTTTAATGACATAAGACTTATGTATTCGTGGCACAATGTGAGTAAAAATATTTATCAATTATATTTGAACGCAAACAACACTGAAAATATGTATAAAAGTCAAGTTCAAGTTTATCACAAACAATATTTAGAACTAGAAAAGTGGGACCTATATGAATTTTATTATTTGATGATTTTGTTGAACAAGTAGCTAATGGTATTGAAATAAAGTTCTTTTGTTAATCATTTAAACAGTCATTGCATATCGGTGATTATTTTATCATGCAATTTGTTTGCAGTAAAAACATATCTGATTTCAATTCAAATGAATCTCCTTCAAGAATATCTTTTGTTGTAAGAACAATAGGTGGCACAAATCGTCTGAAACTTTGCCAGCAATTGGACATAAAAATGACTTCTATTGTTGATGATCCCTTTGGCCTTTAGATTCAACAAACAAATATTTATAGTAGGTACTCTTGAATAAAATTCATGATCGACTAAATATAAATCGTAAAATTATAAATAGTAATATAAAAATATCTATAATAATGAGATCCGGATGTTGTGAGATAACTTACTCATTATGCATCCAAACGGAAGGTATAATGAAAATTAAGGTTTCATATACTCCTCTCAAAAACTTCTGATAAAGAAAAAAATGGTTTCTTGCCCCACAACCTGGAAAATTTAAGCCATCAACGTTTGATGTTATTGCACAAATTTTCTTGGTACTTGGAGCTCTAGCAAAAAAAATCAACGGTCGCGCAACAGTTGGTCGCGTAGCAGGTGGCTCGACAGGTCGACGATGCTCCGTCTCGCTCACACACTTCTGCATCTCGCTCGCACCCTCCCGCTCGGCTAACATCGGCTATGTTCGGCTCCTCAGCGCCGCGCCCGCCCCTACTCCCGCCCGAAAGCTCACAGTAGTCTTTCGAATATTTACTCACTCACTCGGGTGCGCACTTTAGTCCGCTAGTGTAGGCTGCTACAAGCTCTGTCGAAACAAAAGTAACTTTGTCGCACGCTATTTCGAACTTATCTTTAACGTTAACTAGCTTTGAAATATCCATGCAAGCAAACCGGTTAAATTGATACAAAATTAATTTAAAATAAAATAGAAAATATAGTGTGTGTATTATTTTGTTGTTTGACTAATGAAGTGTTAAGTGGTGGAGTATCGCAAGGCCGTGGCTCCAGACGGCGGCATGCTGCTAGTGGAGGTGCCGCGGGAAGCCGCCGTCGGGCCCGTGTGCCCGGCCCCCGAGCTACCAATGTCCACACTCTCCAAAATCAACTTCACTGACTATACTCAGAAACTAACCAAATCGTACCTCGATAACCAAGTCAATGAAACTAAACTGAACTATGAACAAACAGTGGCGAGACTCAATTTCGAACAAAACTCTGTTAATAGTGCCAATGCGAACAAAGTGCCGTATGCTGAACAAAATAGACTGGCTTTCGAGTCAGCCGTAGATTCAATATGTCTTGACTCTCCCTACACGATCACCACAGGTTTGTATTATTACCAACATTTAAACATTATTTTATTTGTCGTAAAACTCATATCATTGTGTTTTAATTGTGTTTCCGAAAAAAAGTTTAATATTACAAATAGTTACTCTAAATATTTATATAAACATACTAGCATTATTTCTAACTTATCATACATACATACATACATATACTCACGGCTATAAATCCCTTAACGGGGTAGCCAGAGCTTTGGAATGAAAAATTCCTCAGCCACTTTTCTAACTTATCACAGTATAAATAATAATAACGGTAACTTATAAAAAATAAAATTCACATAATAATAAAAAAAATAATACACTATTATATTTAAAAATAACTAACTACTATTAACCGTTAAATGTTAACTAAATATCTAAAACAATAAACTTTAATAAATAAGTTATCTACGAAAAAAATCATCCAAACAATAAATAGTATTAGTTCTATATTAGAACTAAAATATTTAATGAATATCTAACAACTTATATTTACGCACTTCGCTGAGCTTAAAAAGCTCCGAGCGGAAGCACTTTCGCTGTAACCATATTGAATCCTGCGCAGACGCACACTCCGGGTCGTTTCCGCCGCGTGATGTGCATAAAAAGCTCGCGATATTCCAAATAGAAAGACATTGTAAGCTTTCAAACTATTTGTTTTAGAACTTCAAGCTATTCATGCACATTAAAATTCAAAATCCTCTATCTATAATAAATAAGATAGATGTAATCAAATATTTCAATAAAACTTTTGGCCATGTATAATTTTAATGCAACAAACGTAAAGCTGTGTATTGGTTGATGATGAAGCAAAGGTAGAAACTAATATGGCAGCTAACGGTAATGGGTCGGTAACCCGGCGAGTAATCACTTCCTTCCTTTAGCGGCCACTGGCAAATCTCATTCAACATTGAACTTGACGTGACCGTAATCGTTAAGCAATCTAATTTAATTGTTTATAGTCGCCACCGATCGTCAAACACTCGGAGACATATGGCTCGTCTCTATTTCGACAATCAAAAGATTTGAAATATTGTCTTCGCCTTTTTATGTGCCGAAAGCTTTTGATGTTGCTCGCACGAAACTGATGTTTTCAATTTTGTTACTTTAACAGTCTACATTTATCTTAAAGTTAGCAATGTGAGGCTAATTCTAATTATCCAGATAAACTAAAGCTTGTATAAATAATTTCAACGGAGACACTGGAATCGGTAATGATGACATTTTAAGTCGTGTTTTGCTTAAGAAAGAAAAAACAAATGATTACAGGGCTAAGATTATAAATCCAAACCTAAGGAAACACAATGAAACCATCTTAGTTGTTGTATAAAAGGAAGTAGCTTGCAATTAGTTCATCCCAAGGCTTACAGGAGAAAGAAATAATGTCGATGTTATAAATGATCGGAGGATAATGACGTCATGTGCAGCGAGAAGACGAGTCCCTCATTTCATTCATATAGGCACTTCCGCTGCCCCGCCCCCGCCCGACCTCACCCCGCGCCCGACTGCTCCTTGTCTGATCATTACAATTCTAATGCAGTTGCAACATATGGTTTGATTTAGTTACTCAATTGCCTTACGTTGCTTTGCTTGGTAACTTAAACATAGGTTGTGGAAGTATTGGAATTGTTCTAGCTAATGCTAAGTGAACTTTCTTTTGTAATAAAGGGATTTGAATAAAATTAAAAAAACTTTTAGAGAGAATGTAATATTGGAACATACAATAGTCTAGCAACTTTGAGATTGTTCATGTTTGCTGACTCCTGCGGTAAAAGCATATTATAACTTTCCTCTGCAGACATGAATATGTAATTATGTATTTCTTTTGTCATTATAATTTCTTGCGTATCTTTTCTTGTCTCGTTGTTGGAATAATCAAAATAGCGATTCTCTTTATTTGCAACTTAGGTAGGATTCCTAGGTGTAGATATGATCGGTGATTCTATACGCAGAACCGTTTGGTTCTTCATCCAGCGGCATTAGATTGAGATGCTTTCTTTTCGAAAAGTCAGCTCTGCAAATGTGCTAGTGACAACTCTAACAAAAGCTTAACAAAAGTGGTTTTGATATATTTGAGTGTCGGCGAAGTGTGGCATTAGCTCGCGCCCCCTATGCCTCGCGCGAGGGTTTTTGTAACGACTACACGCAGGTGCCTCGCCACCTGCCGCCTCGTGCTCAAACTATACACCAGCCTGCTTCATAATGCACACAATCAGCAGATTTCGCTAATTATCACATCCATAACACCCATTTGCATACACATCATCTAATCGTTTAGCAGCTGCTGCCCACTAAACAACGACTTTATTGCTGCTAACTAAATTATAAACACACTTATAAATACCGCACTATTAATTACACCTAATAAATACATTACCAAATCAACAGGCTACTTATTAATTTATCACTCAGCATCATATAATGCTGAAATATTCCTACTAATCAGATTTTTTTCATTCACATCTGTTACAAACTAAGAGAGATTTATAGTTTGGATAATAATTTTAGCTTTTAGAGCGGATATCGTCAGTGTAATCACACGCCGTTGCGTTATTTTCAAAGACGTTCGCTACCTGTTTACTTCTAAACAGTATTTATATTTAAAAATAATATTATACACTTTTTATTAGCAATAAATATTGGTGATCTGGTTTGGAAATTTCTAGTCAATTCTGTAGGCATCATTTTGTCGATGATGGTGTTTTAATTTGGAACAGAATATAATTAACACGGAAAATACCTTTGAGATTTGGATATAGATCTTAATCATTTTTGAAAGTTATTAGTTTATTATTTGTATCAGTTTGACCCCTCTTCCAACGTTAATATTACAAAACGTGCTTATCCACTCAACTCAATGAGACGGGAACAAAATTTATAAATTCTGTGCTGTGCCTCTTTTGTCAACTGATATTCGCAAGGAACGGGGACCACACCATATGGCCGGCTTAGCGCGTGCTCTCCACAAAAAAACTCATACATAATCGGTTTCGCAGGTTTTAAGTTTCAGAGAAAATAAATATTAAAAAAGCATCGACAGCTCGTCTCACAGATGGCGCCGTGTTCGGGACTAAGGTTACTGTCGCATGTGCCATTTAAACCTTCTTGCCTAATAAGTAGCAGGAACTTTAGGGTTTTGTATTTTGGATCGAGGCGTTAATCTCGTAGTAGGGACCATTTTTTAAGAAAGTTAGATTTGAAAAGAAAGAGTACCCACAACGTGTTATTCAAAAACTAATTTAATAAAAAGTCAGTAAATCCTTAAACCCAAATAGTGTTTCCACTAATAAATGTTATACAGCATTGTACTTTCCAACATAACAATCTCAATTTTGTTGTCAACTGGACAGACATATTCTATTTCTCTCATTACAATAAAAAAGCGCTACCATGTCCTCCTTTCAATTTGCGAGCATAAATAAAATAATACCGAAGTCCAAAAAGCAGTATAAAAACGAAGTTAGTAACGATATGATGTGTGGCAATAAAGCTGGGTAATGGAGCGAGGTTTGCCAATAGTGTCTCTCATAGCTATCTGTGAGCGACCTTTCGACCCGACGCGAGGCGTGGCGCGATCGGCCCGCCTCCCGTCGAGACCGCCTCTCGCGCGCGCCCGTTCGCGCCAAACCTCACATCTCACTTACAATTTTTCCACTCGCATTTAAACTATAAGCATATCTTATTAATAGTTCCTTGACTCAATGATTTTCGACTGTCTGCGAAACTTCACGGCGATTTGTTATAGTAGATGGAGCGTTAAAGTTAATCTAAGTAGCTCTACTAAATAAGTTGTATAACGGATAATTATTTTGTTTAGTTCATTGTTGCTATGCCGAAGCTAATATAACAAAATGAACAATATTCTTTTTAATGCTTCATACATTTTTGACATGCTTATTAAACGTTACCTTCAAATTTACAAGTTCAAATTTTCTTTTTGAGTTGAACGATCCCGTTCGCAACCTTTTTCTGCTACATGGTTACTCAGATTTATCAACAATTGCGCAAGTGGTACACGACACGAACATTGTACTAAATAATTCAAACACCGTCGTCGGATCCAAGATCTTCACATATGTTCAGACTTATTAACCATGACCACCAAGCATATATACTAAAAACTAGTAAACAAATGTGACATACCTACTCGAAGCTGCGAACATAAAGATAGTTCAAGTTCTACGAATGTTCCGTTAAATATTTTTCAGTGATTTCATTAGTGTTTTACAAAATTTATTGTCCATTAAAAAGCGTCGTAATGAGACGGCAAGTTCATTAAAATACTTGTATTTGTCGAGTGACAGTGACGGTGATTTGTTAACGCTTTTGTTATGTTTCGATGCTTTTTTCGTGTTTCGGAATTCGGAATGCTTCCTGTTACCCTCACTTGGCTTTTTTAGAACCCTGTATGTTACTACAAACTCCACACCTCATAATTTGTTAGGCAATTTTAATTAAGACGCTCAGTACAACAAAGGTTGTTTTGTTTAACAATGTGTTTTTACAAAAGTTAATTTCATAATATTTCACAGTAATCTCGCTACCACAATTACAAAGCTAGGCATGTGCGTTTACAATCATATACAAAACATATAATTAAATCGGTATTACCCCAGATTTTATAAATCCACTAAACAAATGCAACTTATTAAAAAAACCAGATAAGTACTGCATATTTTGTAAAGTATTGTCACTACGATTATATAATTGACCATTAGATAGTCTATTTTTTGCTAAGTCTATAAATTTCTCATGTTTTTATTGAATTTGTCGCCAAAATACCATTGAAGTTATATTAGTGATAAAAAGTTCAAATTCAGTACCGTCATTTATGCAGATTTCAGGAAACGTACACAGTTTCTACGAAGAATAAAGTAAACAATACAAGTATTGTACACACCTTTCCATTCTACCATAGGACTATAAAATTATATCGTAAGTCGTAACGTCATACTCAAAGCATATTTATAATGAAATAGCTTAGTACCTTAGACTCAAGTGTATGAAAGGTCTACATAATCGACCAGCATACGCGTCGCAACATATACCAGAGTTATCTCCCATAGTGTTCGTGCAAGTGCAACCAACCTGAACATTTCGTTCAGACAATGGGAGATTGCACGACAGCTGACCCCAGCTGCTATTGTCCACGTGATAATGCTTTCATATGATTTAAAAAGCGTTTTAAATAATTTCGAAAGTACTTTTATCTTATTTTGCGAAAATTTAGTTTTGTATTCATTTCATTATAGTTATACTTCATGTTTTTAAACGTTAAGGCTTTAGTGTTTTTATAGGCTTGGTTGGGGTATTCATTATTGTTACTGGGAATGTAGAGTAGCCAGTGGAGAACATAAAAGAAAATGTTATGTGAGAACGTCAGTAGGTAAATCGCAACATATATCATGACTAAGACGGAACGCAGCATCACAACATGGTGTAACTAACCATATCGTTACGATATTTTACTTTTACGAAATCTTTAAGCATAATGGTCGCTCTTTAAAAGAAGAATAGTTCTACTCTGGGTTCTTTTTCATGTCCCTAATGGGCAAGGATTATTATTCATAGTTATTTGACTACCTATATTTTTGTGGATTTCGGAACAGAGCCAATAATTTACTTATAACTATATGTCAGCTGATAAATTTTATCTGGTTTTGACTATGGTTGAGCCACAAAAATAATACATACATAGAGAGCGCGTGCTCATCTAAAAACTCATTCGAACTCCAACCGATATACATACAAAATCATCTACTATACAAAAAAGCAGTGGTTACATGCGCGTGGTGTATCCGAACGCGTGCTTATCTAAAAACAGTAAAACAAAAACAACCTCTTTTAACTTCGACCCAATATGCATAGAAAATCATCTATTAAACAACCATCTGTGGTTATATGCAAGAGGTCTATCTGAACGCGTGCTCATCTCAAAACTCTTTCGATTCTCCAACCAATATACATACAACAACATCTACTAAACAAAAAAGCAGTGGTTACATACGCGTGCTTATCTAAAAACAGTAAACCCGCGCACGGCCCAGTCTCGAACAAAGGGCGTGCCGTGAACCGCGACGGTTCCGCTCGGCGCGCGCGACCGCTCGCTGTCCCTCACACGCATTGCCGCATTACATTCCGATTTTTGTACGAATAATTTAACTAGGAATTGTGTGCGGAGATTTTGTTTTGGTTGCGGGTGAGGTTATGGTTAGGTTCAGGTTGAGAGCGACGTCAATTTATAACCGTTTGTCTTTATATCAGTATGCAAACTATTTTGAGGCATAACCGGTTGTGAAAATTTAGTACTGGACTGACACTGTCTTGAGAAAGTATATGTAATGCTTGATAAAGTATAATAATATGTAAATCGTTTTGACGGTTTTCACCTCTGTTTTGTGTATCTATAAAAACTGACAAATTTAACGTTCATGCTGAATATCTCCGAATGGGGGTGGCCAAGGTACTAAAACTTCTAATCAACTAATTTAAAAGAAATTTAATATTACAAAAAGCTGATAAGTTTTAGATATTTCAGCTTTATCAACCACTTCATACAAGACGCTAATACATACATACTCACGCCATTAGCTCCTATGAGGGTAGGCAGACTATCGGTCTACCCATATGTATGATCCCGGTAACCTCTTAAGCTTAGTTACATGAAGCTAATACAACGAAATCTTTCAGGTGGCTACACAACCGGCGGTCACCGCGACACCAGCACCTACGGAGCCTACCCCGAGCCGGGCGGCACCCCGTCGGCCCCCGCACCCCCCGCAGCCTCCCCGCTGGACGACTACTACCAGACGGAGTACCCCCCCGCGCCCGCAGCCGCCGCACAACCTTACCTCGACGAGTATTACCAACATGCGCACGCACACACACAACCGTTGCTCACACACGAACACAAGTACCAGCCGCATCCGTACGGGAAGCCTTATGCTAGAGGTTAGTATTTTGGTTTTTGATGTTGTATTGTTAAGGAAGTTGTACGAACAGAGTACATATCAAACATGCAAATCTACATGAAGGTTTTCATCATCTTATCAGACTGAGACATTCTTTATAAAGGCGTTGAAATTTAGATATATAGGCCCTTTTAATATCTAGTGAAAAACCGATTAGTTAAGACTGTACGTTTTTTTTTCTTCCGCAAATAAAATGGGTTATCGCATTATTAACTTGAGCGTTAAGTTCACCTGCATAGATTTATCAGTGCAAGTAATCTAGTGCGAGTTAAATAGCGATCGCAATTAAATCGGCATCTTGTAGACGTATGTAATGTCTCGGAAAGAAAGATGGAGATCCTCCGTCTCTCGGACACATGAATGGCACGCGGGATGCGAGAGCAAAACAAAAAGTAAAAAACCTAATTGAGTAGGTAATCGAGGTGTAATTGGCTCACATTTACCGCTTTCCTCGTCGCAATTACCAGCTCTATTATCAGCGTGTTTGCGAGCTGATCTGGATGACACGACCTCCAGCTGTCCGCATGAGATTTACTGCTGCAATAAATTTCTATTATTCTGTTAATGTCCTCCGCGCTCGCTCTTCATATTCTTATTTGACAACATAAGTGCGGGATGAAGTATGAAACAGTTTAGCTATATTTAACTTTTTGTAGTTGACTAGATTCTTCCTATGGCTTTGTCGTCGTAAATGAAAATTATGCTATTAGAGAAAATCTACACAGATATATCTCATTTTGGTCATTCTCTGATCTTACAAATCCAAAGAAATACAGGCAAATCGTGAATATGCTGCATGCACTGTATCTCTATGCCACCTCTAACAAAGCACTGAGTGTATTTTTGTATATAAAAAAAAAATATGACTGACATAGTTTTTTATAATTAGTTATTGGCAAAACACGTTTAGCTTAATTAAATACGAATATATTTACAAGACAACGTGATTACTTTATATGAATTTTATCACCAGTTTGACCTTTATTAAGTTGGTGTTTGTCAATCTTTTGAAATGAAAACCTAAGGAAACTATAATAAATTATTAAATACGTGTTTTGTGTTTACCTATTTAAAAATAAAACCAAGTGTTATGAGAGTGCAAATAAATATAAATTGTTATTTATAACAAACATACGAATCATTGTAACAACGTAAGAAACGTTATACGTCAAAAAAGGCGGTAAACGAAATGTAGCAGTTATAAATCAGTCGAGTGTGGCTTTCATCTTTTTATTAATTCAGCCAGTGTTAAATTTCACTGAGGACATAACAAGATGTGACACATCACTAACCACTAATTGGAATCACTTAATTGATACTATTTTTGGAACTACTGTACTCTGTCATCACCTTGTCGCTTGCAGCTATTCTCGAATGTATTCCATGTTTTTATTTTATTGTTCCATTCCTACTTACGCTCTACGTTTGTAGAGGACAAGTTGTAAGTGCCTAGTTTTTTAAGAATAAGAATATATCGTGTATATGCGTTTCAATTACCAACCATAACAAATTCGTTACAATTATATGTTATTCAATTTAAAAAAATGGTTTATTTTTACATAATAAAATAATTTTTTATTTTTAAAATATCCTTGTAAACCAAAAGACATGCGCATGCGCAACGTGAAACAGTGTCATATGTATTGAATACGGTTTGTGCCTATTTTGCCTTAGTGAACATGTCACTTTTGAAAGTTTTATTGTAACTTACAAATACTTCTTCTTCAGCCATTTTAAATTTGCCGCATTTCACCAGGTGCCGGTGCAAGGTATGGTGGTGAAGGCTATGGCGAAAACTACGTAACGGAGTATGGGCCTTCCTGTGGGTCCGAATGGAGCGAGTGGCCAAGCGAGCAACATGCTCTCATACCTCAAGACAAATTGGCCTACCCGGCCTCTGGACCCTGCTTTACAGGTGTGCATCTTAACATTTATATACTAGGCAGAAGGGAACCATAAATACAATAACAAATAAATAATAGTTGTATTCACACAATACGAATATACTTTCCGCAGCAATCTTTTATACTATTTTTTTATTCTTGTCAACATATATTTTAGGATTTATATCCGTGAGTATAAGTAAAAATATTTAAATATGTGGAAAATATAAGTTCTAATTATAATATCACTTGAAGACTACGCCGTAAGAATCTCGTAGAAGATTTCATGCTACGAAATTGGCGTAGCACTTCATAATTTGTAATTGAATTGATAAATTTTCTAGTAAATTATTAAATATATAATTTCAATAATAAAATAATTTAATAATAAAAAAAATCCCTTTATACCCATTTTTGTACAAGTAATAATACCCCCCTACTAGTTAAGCAATGTCCCGTATGTAGTAAAGCAACTGTGTGTGACACGCCAGGTTCAGGCCCGATCCAGCTGTGGCAGTTCCTGCTGGAGCTGCTGACGGACAAGAGCTGTCAGGGGTTCATCTCCTGGACCGGCGATGGATGGGAGTTCAAGCTTACTGACCCGGATGAGGTAAGATTTTTTTTTTATTGTATAATCAGAAAATTAAAAAAAACAAATAGATTTAATAATAATAATTAGTATTTGATAGTATAAAAACATATTAACAAAAAAATCTTATGCTTAAACTCTTCGATCCTTTAACCTCTAAATTCTCTTTGAAAAGCAGATGCAAAATACGTGCAGGAAATCCTTATGACTCACAAGTGCATGGCTATAAACTGTTATTTCAGATCAGGGAGACTTAAATTTGCTTCAGATTGGCATGATTTCCCAGTATTAAATTGCTACTGAGTTAATAAAAGATGTTATTAAAGGAAAGAAAAATTTCGACACTGGCGGGGTTCGAACCCGCGACCTTCGGGTATACGCCCCCGTCGCTCTGCCAACTGAGCTACAGTGTCAGTTGGCATCCAGCGCGAAATTTCTCTATCCTTTGTTTCTTTTTTACACGTTCAAGTAGTGTTTGCGTTTCCTACCTCCGAATTTTCAGTTGGCAGAGCGACGGGGGCGTATACCCGAAGGTCGCGGGTTCGAACCCCGCCAGTGTCGAAATTTTTCTTTCCTTTAATAACATCTTTTATTTATGAGTAATAATCCCCACATGAGGAATTCATGTCAAAAAACATTAAATTATGTCATAGTTAGGCGTTTCCAACATTTGCATTCTATCTGAAAAGGTAGACAAGTGGCCGTCCGAATTAGTTAAAATTCGGAGGTAGGAAACGCAAACACTACTTGAACGTGTAAAAAAGAAACAAAGGATAGAGAAATTTCGCGCTGGATGCCAACTGACACTGTAGCTCAGTTGGCAGAGCGACGGGGGCGTATACCCGAAGGTCGCGGGTTCGAACCCCGCCAGTGTCGAAATTTTTCTTTCCTTTAATAACATCTTTTATTTATGAGTAATAATCCCCACATGAGGAATTCATGTCAAAAAACATTAAATTATTGCTACTGAGTTATTGATTAAACTAGCATACTGAATATTGACATTACTGTTAATACTTTTGAAAAACCAGTTGAATAATTGTGAGATACTTACTGGTATATCTATTACATTAATAATTTAGCACATTTATGCATATTCCCAATGTTTGTCCCAGGTGGCTCGCCGCTGGGGCATCCGCAAGAACAAGCCCAAAATGAACTACGAGAAGCTGTCACGTGGTCTCCGCTACTACTACGACAAAAACATCATTCACAAGACCGCTGGCAAGCGCTACGTGTACCGCTTCGTGTGCGACCTGCAAAGCCTGTTAGGGTGAATATCTTGTCATTTACCATTATATTCAATATATGATAGCTTGAATTTCGGTTAATGAACCAATGGTGAAGCTTGGCTCTCACAAGTCAAAGAATAAGATATCACTTGCAATAACAGCCAAAATATGGTACTACAGGCATAAAAATTAAACTTATTCATAATCTGATTTATTATTTTACACTTACACTAAGTAAAAAGTCTAAATAAAGTTTGCGGAACATCCGTTTACACAATAAAACTCAATCAGTTACAATATTCTAGAAATGTCTGTAACATATTATCTTTTTTATCAACAGAATATCTCCCGAGCAACTGCACGCAATGTATGAACCGAAAATGGAGAAGAAGGACGACGACTGAACACTTCATAACTTCAACACGACTTAACTCTCACAGACACAAACCACTTTTACGATATTATAACTTCTAAATTTAGACCATGAACGCATCTAAATATAAATCATTATTTTATTAAATACCTACATTCAATGTATTATTTATCCACGACATCGTTATACAAAAACTGTTATTATGAATCTGTGAAACGTTAAACCCGTCAGTAATTATAACTTGTGCTGGTTAAGAAGTCGCCAATAGATATATAATTATGATCTCTTTCTCATCTTCCAGTGAAGTTTTATCACTCTCAATTCTGATAAAGTGTACCCAATTTGATGAACCAACGGTGCCTTAACCTGTAGTAGCAATTGGCTGGCAACACTGTTTAGCGGTCTTTTGCAAGCCCCTTCATTAGTTTACTATTTAGATAATACGAAGACGAGTCTCCTTCGTCACCAAATGGAAATTATTAAAACTATTCAAGTCATAGAGCAACTGTGCCGTTTGTCTCTAAACCATATGTTTACAACTTTTTAGGTCTAAAATAGTGAAATTCTGCTATAATTTCTATGATAACTGTAAATATAAGTTAATTTTGTTACTTTATAAAATAGTTAGGTATTATATTATAGTAGTAAATAAGTGTTGTATGTTTGACTTGCATTGTTGCAATATGCGGTTTAAATTTATAACTAGGGTGATTACGGTACTGAGACATTTTACATTATTTAATTTGAATAAATCCAAAGATTCCGAAGGGCTCAAAAGTTCAAAATAAATTCATTTATTAGGATCTTAGTTGTCTGTTGCTATTCGATATAGTTGTCACTGATATAATTTGAACGAAACATGTTTGCAAGGTCAACAAAGTAAATCCGACACATAGTCCAGTCTACACAAGTCGTTGATCTCGTGCTAAGGGATTGTAATGTCTTTCTAGATATGAAATTAAGTAGTTGTATTATTTTCAATTTTTATAGCTCCTAGAATACACCGAAGATATTTAGCTAAGTTTTATTTTATGAAGTATCACTCCTCCATCAATATTATACTCGACTGTTTGTGTGCAATTCCATTATTTCAGTCTCCCTCTGCCAAGATACGGTGCTGTATAAAACGATACATTATGAAATATGTCTTCCCTACTTACACCTTCTCTGTTAGTAATATCCCTACTCCATTTGTGTTTCTGGAGTATATAAACTCCCTACATTTCATTTTGGACAAGTTAACCGTGTAGTTGTCTCAACGTTCTTATGCCATACAAAGTGAGAAAGTTATATACATAGTAGTTATGGCCAAATTTGAATTATATAATTGTCATAAGTATGTATTGATGGAAGATATAAAATAAAATATATATTTTAAAAATCATTATTAATTCGTTTTATTACATATCCTAATGGAATGCATCCACAACGCACCCTAAGGGAATGCATTACCCCTATATTTAAACCCTAGTAATAAAAATTTAAAGCATAAGGGAAGGCGGTGTACCCCAGGAACATGGTATGACTGAGATTCTGGTTAGTAAATATTATTTCTATGCCTGTGCGGCTGTTCCTAGTCAGCTCTTTTTAGATAGTAATTTAATGCCACGAAGCAGCGCGCTACATACATAGGGTAGCCAGAGCTAGGGAATTAGAAATTCCTCAGCCACTTTTGGAAGTTGCTTGGAAGATGGTGAAATAAAGGTCTCCAACTTAAAGCCCCAATACCGTTAGTCGCCTCTTACGTACACCTACCGGAAGAAATGGGGTAGTGATTTTCTAAGCCGACACTATAAAGCGCCCTATACATGACGAAACTATTCACAAACTTGTTTTTGTATGTTAGCCTGCAGAAATCAGTAGGTACTTGCACACATTCTTACGCACGCATTCATAAACGGGTTTGCATTCATTAACTAAAATGTAGTGCGCCACATCAAAACTTAGATAGCTCAGTGGTTAGAACATGCGCTTATTATGCAGAGAGGCGTCAGCTCGATCCCTGAGTCGTACCTACACCAATGTGTATTTTCTAAAGTCATATGCGTGGTTAATTTATCTTGGTTGTTAACGGCGAGGGATAGCATCTTGAGGAAGCCCCCAGGACAAATTTTGTACTTAGTCATGTATACGCGTACTAAACGGCAATAGGCGTGCCCCCTATCACGTGAGTACACTATCCAAGCGAAATGTGGGTACTCGGAACACCAGGCGACAATTTCATGTGATACACCTGACAGAAATACAGCATCTCGTCTTGTTACTAAACGGTTGGTGGATATTTTGCTAAATTTGGGACGTTTTAAACATCGCTCACCACAACCACGGCACACATTACTAAGCACTGACGATGAACTCACTATTTTGATATACTTTGAGACCTTTTCTGAAAATTCAGTGATGGAAGGTAAAGAAGTAAAAATACAAATGGAAATATTACATTGAAGGACGATTAGTACATAAATTATTGCCGGGTGACACTGAAAGGCGACTTATTTTCTGCCTTAAAATAGAGAGGCTCATCCTACAGGACCAGTATTTTGTATAAAATCTTATTTGATTATAATTATGCGATCGAGTGAGAAATAGCGTGATTCGTGAAAGGTGCGGTGTGAAGGATGATATTGTAAAAAAGATAGGAAAAGGAATGTTGAGATGGTTTGGGTACATATACGAGGGGCATGCCAAAAGAAACTAGATACTCAAAAATAATAAAATTTATTCTTTATTACAAGTATCGATCTTTTCAAAGTGTTCACCCTGAGCACGTATACACTTTTCCATACGTCTGAACCAATCGGAAAATACCTGTGACCACTCTTCTTTAGATACCTCAGAAATCTCGAAATTATAGGCAACCAGGCAGCGCATCTTCTTTGCTTTCAAACCTCTTCCCCTTTAGTTTTTTTTTATTTATGGAAACAATTAAAAATCACAAGGCGCTAAGTCAGGGGAATATGGCGGGTGAGGGAGAATTGACACAGTTTTCGAGTTGAAAAAGTCTAGTGTTCTGGCAGACGTGTGCGGCGCCGCATTTTCGTGGTGCCAGAGAAGGTGCCGGATTCCTGACTTCGGTCGCTTGTCACACCAAGCTGATATTACTGTTGGAGCACAAACTGTCACATACCATTCGGAGTTCACCGTTTTTTCATTCTCTAGCACAACAGTAGCAATATGACCCGTTTTGCAGAAAAACGAGGCGACCATTTGTTTCTGTGTGCTTCGTGCACGGCGACATTTCGTTGGAGTTGGCTCGTCTTCAAAGCACCATACAGTCGACTGTCGCTTTGATTCGGGATCATAGTTATATAGCCATGTTTCGTCACCAGTCAGTATATCATATACGTTTTTTTTCTCGCCTCCGTTGAATTTATCTATCATAGATAGTAATATATCAGACCAATCCACCCGACGGTCTTTCTGCTCATCGGTAAGTTTGTGCGGCACCCATCTCGAACAACGTTTACGGAGAGAAAGGTGGTCGTGAATTATGGTTTGCATTGTTGCTGATCCAATTCCTAGTTCTCGCTCTAGCTCTACATATGCAATTCATCGGTTTTCGCGAATAAGTTTTTCGACTGCACGAACGTTTTCTTGCGTGACCGCGGTTGGCGGCCGTCCTGTCTTCGCTTCATCTTCGAGACATCCCCGTCCTCTTTTAAATTCAGCAAACCAATTGAATGCTGTTGCTCGGGAACAAGCAGACTCACCAAAAGTAGAAGCCAAAAGTTCAAAACATTATTGAGGCTTTAAACCTTTTTTAAAGTCATAATAAATCATAGCGCGAAAATCACGTCAACTGAGCTCCATTGTTGCAAGTAAATTCCCGCCAGATTCTCGGAAAAAATATCCTCATTCAAATAAAAAATAAATAAAAGAAGTGTGTTCTATATTCAAATATGTCAATAAAAACCAGCCTATAAGATGGTGTATAGCTTGGCAGTGTCAATTAAATGAGAACAGAGTATCTAACTTCTATTGGCATGCCCCTCGTAGAGGATGGATAATACTAAATTGGTAAAAGAGATTTATAGAGCTAGTGTGGATGGTAATTTTGACGAATTGGAGGACAAATCTGGACCAAATGGGAAGTGTACACAAAAGGGCAGGCGTCCGAAGTACGAAGAATAAAAGAGCATGTATGAGGAGGTTGATGGATTTAAACGAAGCTAGAGAAGCAGGATCGTAAAATGTGGCGATCGATAGTCTCTGCCAACCCCAATGGGAACTAAAAGCGTGAGTATATGATGCTACCTACTCGTATTTTATGATCATTTTATTTGGTCGGGCGAGCCAAACTTCTGCAACAATGGTATGTACAACCGACACAATAATCCATAGAGAAGAGACCCATAGAGAATCCCTTACGTGTTCGCGAGACTAGTAAGGGCACATACATACATATACGGCTGTTTTATACCACGCGATAACTAGTTTTTACACCGCTCGTACTGACTATGCTGACTTGCATGTACATACATACATACATATACTCACGGCTATAAATCACTTAACGGGGAAGCCAGAACTTTGGAATTAGAAATTCGTCAGCCACTTTTGGAAGTTGATGGGGAAAAGATGGTAATAATAAATGTTTTTGGTGACGGGTCTCCAACCACATCGCCCAAAAATCACTTAAAAAGCCCCTATACATTTAGTCGCCTCTTACGATCACCCACGGGTAGAAATGGGGTAGTGTTATTCTAAGCCGACACTACACGGCAACGAAGGGCACCTTTTAGAAATACGTACAATTTTAAGAAATGAAATAAATTATATATCTTGTATGCTGAAGGACAAAACCTTATTTTTTAGCAAGAAAGGGCCCCCCGACTCATAACAGTCGCAGAACAAAAGTAAAAAGAAACACTATCCAATATTTACTAATAAATAAAGAATAAATAAAGGAAAGAAAAATTTCGACACAGGCGGGATTCGGACCCGGGACCTCGAAATTCTTCTATCCTTTGTTTCTTTTACACTTAAGTAGTGTTTGCGTTCCCTACCTCCGAATTTCAAAAGTGTAAAAGAAACAAAGGATAGAAAATTTTTGCGCTGGCAGCCATTGACACGGTAGCTCAATTTGCAGAGCAACGGGGGCGTATACCCGAGGTCGCGGGTTCGATTCCCGCCTGTATCGATTTTTTTTTTCCATTATTTATTAGTCATAATCCCCACATGAGGTTTTCATGAACAAAAACATTCAAACTATCTAATATTAAAATACATACACTCATGGCTATAAATCCGATAAATTGTAGCCATAGATTTGGAATTAAACATATCTCAGCCGTTTTTAAAAGCTGGGTACGGAGTAGATGATGAAGTAAGCATGATTAGTGATGGGTCACCAGCCACATCGCCCAACAATAACTCAAAAGGCTACGAAACCGTAACCGCGGGTTGAAATTGTTTAATACGTTTCTAAGCCGACACTACACAGTTCCTCCCTAAATATCCTATCCTTCTAAAGGATACATACATACATACATATACTCACGCCAAGACAGTGATGACGTTTTGGAGTATGACTTAGTCACAATACTACAAGAACCCAGTGTTGACACCGACGAAGAAGAGGGTTTTGATAACGTTTACGTATTATCTAACTTGCTAAACGATATTTCTGGAAGCATAGAGATGATTGTTCGCGATGAACGTTTTCTTTCTGATAACACTGCGGTTGCCCATTCGCCAGCCCAAGTTTATTAACATCAAACCTGTTCGTCGTGATCCAATTTATAAAAAACCTACGCAGAATCTGAAAACCGAATACTAAATGTAAGTCACATGAAAGAGACTAAAAAAATCTTGTACCTGTTCAAACGCTAAGGATATGAAGGAAAAAGCAAGAGGAGAGTTCGATTATAGGTTCGATAAAAAAAAATTATATCAAAATTATAATAAAGACCTGGATAGAGTTGATAAATCCATTTCATTGATCAATTTCAGTATTCTATTTCACTGAACAGAGTCGGCGTTGATGACAAGAAATGGTGGTGGGTATTGTATACCTATGTTTGATATGGCCTTAGCAAATGCCTAGCGATTACATGTCCAGTCTAGGGAAGAACCCATGGACCAACTTCTATTTCGACGAAGCATATTCAGTTTCCATTTGAGGCAATCCCCCCTGAGACATTCTGCTCGTCCTTCAATGTTTAACTTGATGGCGCCGATCACGTACCTACAAAGCTTCCGAAACGAGTACGCTGTTTTAATAGCCATTACAGAAGCCGATTGGGGTTGCAAGAAATACAAGAAAAAGCTGTGCATTGAAAAAAAGTGTTTAAAAAATTTCACTCTTATGTGGCCACTGTGCCAATTTGGGAACACCCCTTTAAAACCTAAAAAAAATAAAAAAATAAAAAATTCTCATTTAAATTGTTTGTGGTACTTTCTTAAATTAGTTAATAAATTAAAAAAACATTAAAATCCTTGTACTTTTGATTTGACCATTAATGGGTTAAATCAGGCTAACATCGCCTAATTGCGCTTAGTCGCAATCGACAAGTGACAGGAACAGGTGTGTGACTCGAAGAAACAGTTTTATTATTTTAAGCGAGATAGCGGTTACCAAAAATGCCTTCGTGTGCTTTTATACGTTGTACAAACTATTCAAAAAGAAAAAACAAATCTCATGGAATCACTTTTCACTCGTAAGTACATAAAAACTTAAAAAGAATATGATATTTTTAAATTCACTTATTGCTTTGTTCGCCATTTTGCATTCTGGTATCGTCGTTGAAACAAATATCCCGAAGACGCACGACAGCAGCATGCGCTTGTCTCGCTCGCGCTACTTTTGAATCAAATATGTTTGTCTCTGTCGTTCGGTAGCGTACAACGTTTAAATCTTTTTGTTCATGAAAACCTCATGTGGGGATTATTACTAATAAATAAAGAATAAATAAAGGAAAGAAAAATTTCGACACAGGCGGGATTCGAACCCGCGACCTCGGGTATACGCCCCCGTCGCTCTTGCCAATTAAGCTACCGTGTCAATGGCTGCCAGCGCGAAATTCTTCTATCCTTTATTTCTTTTACACGTTTTAGTAGTGTTTGCGTTTCCTACCTCCGAATTTTTTACTAATTCGGATCCTGCCTGTGTCGAAATTTTTCTTCCCTTTATTTATTCTTTATTTATTAGTAATACTAATAGTACGGCGATAGGCCTGCCCCCTATCAAGTGAGTACACTGTCCATGCAAAACGTGGGTACTCTGAACACCAGGTGACAAAGTCACGTGATGTTCAGAAGTATTAGTACCTCTGCCAACCCCTTCGGGGATATTCGGCGTGAACGTTTATGTTTATGTTATGTTATGTTATTAGTAATAATCCCCACATGAGGTTTTCATGAACAAAAAGATTTAAATTATGTGATAGTTAGGCGTTTTCAACATTTGCATTATATCTGAAAAGATACAAGTGGCCTTCCGAATTAGTAAAAAATTCGGAGGTAGGAAACGCAAACACTACTAAAATGTGTAAAAGAAATAAAGGATAGAAGAATTTCGCGCTGGCAGCCATTGACACGGTAGCTCAATTGGCAAGAGTCGCGGGTTCGAATCCCGCCTGTGTCGAAATTTTTCTTTCCTTTATTTATTAGCGTACAACGTTAAATAACAAACACAGTTATGTGAGTGTGCGTGCTGTGTAGTTGTGAATATGCCTCTTTTCAGTTGAAGATTATAAGTACGTGCCGTATCTTCCGCTATTTTGTTTTAATCAAAGGCAGCAACCTTACAAATTTAATTTGTCAGATTTAGCCCAGTTTGGAAGGATATTGCAGGCTTGAATCACTTGACTCTCCGAAAATTAAGATGATTCCGTGCTTCTGAACCTTTCGTCTGTGCGAGGGCGGCACTTACTAAGGTCCCTAAGCTGTGTCAAGGTCACCAAAAAAATTCGCACGCGAAAATTTGCGCGCCTGATTGCAGAAATCATAAAAATTTAGCTATACTTTATATGGTACTACCTTATTTGGCTGTTTCAAGTAGTTTTTCAGATTTCTAATGAGTATTTTGGTACTTATTGTACTAGTTTTTAAGATATAGTATAATAGGCATGACGAATGATTTTGAAATCCTCTTCCGTTATGTAGGTACACGTTTACTATTTACGAAAAAACCTTTATTTCGGTAATTAACTACTATTTAACAAAGAATAAAGCCATTTTTAAAATATTTTTTCAATACCGCGCGAAAAAAGCTCGCAGGTGTCATGGCGTCCGCTCTGACGTCACGAATAAGTAAACACTGTCTGTCATAACATTGTGTTTATGCACGGGTGTCTCTCTTCTAAGAATTTTTTTCTCCGCCGCCATCTTTGATTTCCCCGCGATACTATGGCCTGAAGTTGGCAATGTGTGAAGTTAGACGCACAACCCAACAGCGCCGGCGCCGCCATATTCTAAATTGTAGAGATGTACCAACATTCGTTCGTTACACATTTTGTATTACCGAAGTTCGGCAGATTTACCGAAATTAGATCGATAAATTATAAAAGGATAATTAGAATTAAATTCAATTTAGAATGAAACAAAACCCAATGTAAATATATATATTTAAATAATTGCTATGTGAGTCAAATTTGAATGTTTGTTTTTGGTCCCTAGAAAAATAAACACAGCAAATATAAAAGAAACGCTTTAATGAAATAATCAAACATAAAGCAACATAATATTAATGCTAACATACATACATACATATACTCACGACTATTATTCCCTAGAAGGGGTAGCCCGAGCCAAGGAATCATAAATTCCTCAGCCACTTTTGGAAGTTGAGTGGGGAAAAGATGGTAAAATAAAGGTTTTTGGTGATGATTCTCCAACCGCATCGCCCAAAAATCCAATAAAAAGCCCCAATACCCTTAGTCGCCTCTTACGACACCCGTGGGTAGAAAGGGGTAGCGACATTCTAAGCCGGCACTACACGGCTTTTAATGCTAAATAATCTATATACATTTAAAGTCTTTATTTATACAAAACGATACCTACTATAATTATTAATTACTTATACTCAAATTCGTCTATATTTTTTTACGTATAATTTAGTGATTTAAAAGCGCCGAAGTAGATTTAGTGCTACCATTGCCTCCACGAGATATAATATTTCTATATCAAGTACACTTAACTTTGTTTCTTTTATCACTTTCGAGATAAAGATTCACACGCTTGACCTCTTTTTCATACTCATAGTTAGGTAGTAATAACACCTTTTCTATAGAACAGATCTACCGGAAAGCGCGTGAAACTTAACCGAAGTTCGGCTGAAATTCGGCTTCGGCATAATTCATACCGAACATTCGGTTCGGACGAATTCGACAACATTCAGCAAAACCCACATTCGGTACAGCACTAGTAATTTTTTGTAAATTCATATTTTGTATTGTAATTTTAATTTGTTATTGTTATACTACTTTACTTAATACTTTGCATACCAGTGCATTTTGTTATTTGGTTGGTGGATTCCCCTCCATAATGTATCCAAAGTGTAGTGTTTGTAATAACTTGCGACGAGATAAAATCAGGAACGCCATCGTCATCGTCACCCAAAGTTGTTGGTGAGTAGGAAATAAACTTGATAAGTTTCACTTAACAATAGAATAGATCTAATAAGTAAAAACGTAAAAGAAAAAACTTTGTTAAATGTGTAATACGTCTTCCTTTATTTCAGATACAATGCTTCCGCAAGGTGAGCACAGCTATTCTCGTAAAATGTGACCCTAATCTAGGTAATAATTATATTTAGCTCTAAATTGACTATTCTGTTTGCTTTCTTTGTACTTTGATTATACTATTTACGAATTTGATAACTAATGTTATCTGTGTAATTTGGATTCTCGCCTTGGCTGAAATGAAAAAAAATTCAACAACTTAATTTAAAATGGGAATTCTGGCTGGTTTAGGTTACATTTTTATACCTGAGTTCAATTGGCCATTTTGCTTTAGATTGATAATGAAAAAAAAAACTTTTCATACTATTTTTTTTTAAATAATCAGTTTATGTAAGATTGACTTTACTTATACTCCGATATATTATCTCTGCTTTATCTTATATCTCTATGTCATGCAAGAACCTTTTCTAACTTATGATTGCGTAAGTCACAGTTTTTAATGTTTTACAGATATAATGAATGTTTTTTTGTATGACATCTAGCCATCACCAAATAGAACTTGTGGAGTTTCAAATGCTAAAGTTCCTCTTAATATATTATTTTGTTTCTTTGTTCAAATTAAATTTAACTCCCTTGTACTATAATTATATAAATTATATTTAGGTCACTTAAGAAGAATGTAAAACATGAGAAAAAAAGGTTGTCATATAGTTAAATAACTCATATGATATCTTTTGCTCTTGCAGATATTGAACCAGATTTCGTCAAAATCACCACAGAATACAGATCCTGATATTAGTTCAGGTAATTTAATGATTTTTAAGTGAAATTATCACATTCTCGCTTTGGTATAACACATGATAAGGAGATAAGTATAAATGGCTTGTGTTTTAACGCCTACCAAATAAGTTAAGAAATAACATCCAATAAATTCTTAATAATTGCTAAAACAGATGAATGCTCACCAAATAGTGTACTATTGCATAAATAAAGCTAATATTTATTTTCTTTCATGCTATAAAAACATGTAAACACCATTATAGTTAATTGCAGATCAAATTATCTATATTATTGTTAATTAAATGTCACCAATATTTTATATGTTTGCTTCCATTTTAGTGGTTTTTACTGAGGCAAAAAACTAACGGTTGACCCCCAATTTTTTTTATTATACCAAACACATTACTATTTACCCTGAACACAAGTAACTTGTTTATCGCTTTATACATTCAAATAATATATGATATGTACTTAAATAAAAGCAACCGTGATAGCCCAGTGGGTAGAACACTCGGTTATCGTGCAAACGACTATTGTTCAAATCCTGGGTCGGGCCTACACCAATTTGTCTTTTCTAAAGACATATGTGTGGTTAATTTATCATGGTTGTTAACGGTGAGGGAAAACATAGTGAGGAAACCCACATGGCTGAGTTGTACTTAGTCATGTGACAGTGTATTCGTACAAAACGGCGATAGGCCTGCCCCCTATCACTTGAGTATACTGTCCATGCAAAACGTGGGTACTCTGAACACCAGGTGACAAATTCACGTGATGTTCAGAAGTATAAGTACCTCTGCCAACCCCTTCGGGGATATTCGGCGTGAACGTTTATGTTTATGTACTTAAATAAATATTTGCAACTATTTAAATGCTCACCAAAATGGCTTTTATACCCTAAAACTATAAATAAATAAGTATAGAGGTCTCAATTACTGCATCACTTAAAAATGAATACTCAGGTCAGGTATATAATGCGTAAAGAAGATCCAAGTGAATTTCCTCAAAACATGTTAGTTTGTTAGAGAACATACTCATAGCTACCACTCTACTGAGCAGTACACTACACTACAGTAGTACAGTTGCTCTACACCCCCATATAATATGCAAGTATGCAACATCCAGACCGGAGTATAAGGTAAGTCATGTGGTGGGGTGGAGGCGAGTGTGGGATAAATAAATAAGGAAGTGATTACAAATTTAGATTGATAATAATAAATTTTGATTATAAGTTACATAATGTACACTAAAGCAGATAAGACTGCAGTTTTTGGTATTTACGTTGATGTTTTATGAAAACAATTTAGTGAGCAAAATATCTGTTTTGAGAAACAAAAAAAACAAAGACTTAAAGTTAATTTGTTCTGATGTGTGTTTATTTATTTTGGAATACATAATTATTTGGTTTAGGGAGCTTTTTATAGATTTGGTTTATTTTATATGGAGGTAATTAATTTTACTTGGAATTTAGTTTTAGGGTATTGTAGCTATTTTGGTGAGCATTTAAACAGTAGCCTATATAAACTAAATTTACTACAAAAATCCTTTTTCACTGCTTAATATTATAATTTCAATGCAATATTTTTTTTCCAGGTATAACAGTTACATACAAGTGCTGGCAAGAAGCGTTCTGTTGAAAAAATTAAGAACTTAACACCCACTAGAAGATTCATTTTAAATAATTAGCAGAAAGCCAAGCGGCAGGTTACTTACTACAAGAGAGCCAAGACTGCTCCAAAAGTGTCTAAAAAAGAAGCTTTTATTACTCAAAAATAAAACGTTCAAGAAATTGAAATTTGTTTTTCATTGAACCAACCTAAAAAACTGTTGTATGGAATGAAAATGAGCTTTACCCATTTTGGCTCCCATATCAAGTATCCAGAGCTTTATATTTGCCTGCCAGATGGCAATAATTTATAACAAAGTGAAACGTCATGTATGGTTGGAAATCAAGGCCAGTGGTACAAAATATTTGTTCGAAGTAGGCAGTAGTGTTGCCGGATAATCGATTATAGATTAATCGATTATGCTCACCCAAAATAATCGATAGTATTATCGATTAATCGATTATAATTGTAATGTAATCGATTATATCGTCATTAGATTATAATCGATTAATCGATTATAATTGTAAATTTTACACACTGTGATAAAAATAGAATAAATAAAAATATAAATGATTTTATCGTAGATTGATCGATACATATATATACTCACAGCTATAATTTCTTAGAAGGGGTAGCCAGAGCCAAGGAATTATAAATTCCATAGCCACTTTTGGTGGTTGAGTGGGGAAAAGATGGTAAAATAAAGGTTTTTACATAATAATCGATAGTAAAGATTATATTTATATATTATTTTATATAAAGTTTATGTATTGTATTTTATATATATTGTATTTTTATCACAGTGTGAAAAATTGACAATTATAATCGACTAATCGATTATAATCTAATGACGATATAATCGATTATTAGATTATAATCGATAATATCGATTATTATCGATTACATTACAATTATAATCGATTAATCGATCATAATCGATCATATCGTTCTTCGATTATAATCTAATAATCGATAGTATCGATATAATCGATAGTATCGATAATACTATCGATTATTAGATTATTTGGGCCTCATTTGCATAATCGATTATAATCGATACACAATCGATTATCCGGCAACACTAGTAGGCAGTCTGTACTCGTACCCTATATTGTCTGTGTGTTTATGCATAGCGAAGAAAATTAATTCGTGGTAAAAAATGAATTCCAAAGTGTATAAGTGGTGTGCAGTACCGCAGTGTAAAAACACATCGATAGCGACACCCAACAAAGTGTTTGTGTATGTACCAAACAAGAAAATAATAAGAGATAAGTGGTTAAAGCTCGCACGGCGAAACCCGAAAGATGTTGTTACGAATTCGCCAATTTATTTCTGTGAAGATCACTTTGATGTGAGTACCTATGTATTATAATTTATTTATAATTGATAGATTTTTAAAGTTAAAATGTTTCTTTGTCGTGAAATAGTTGAAATATTGAGGCTATGACGATGGAATAACTGAGCTTCAATTGAGGTTATGTTGGTTTTGGTCTTGGTGATCTATCTCATCAACTATCTTAATTGTTTACTTTTCTTTTTTCAGTTGCCAAATGACATGGAAAATTACATGGAGTATCATGTGATGGGGTCAGTATCACAAGTCCGTATGAAAAAAGGATGTATGCCTAAAAGATTTTTATGCCAACCAAATAGGACAACACGAACACCAGACACTACACAGCGACCCTATATAGTTAAAAAACGAAGGATGATGACTATTCAAGAGTGTGAAAAGTATTTTGAAGAAAAAAGTATAGTTACAGAACAATCAAGTTCTGAAGAAATTGCATTATCAAGTGGTTCAGGTATACATATATTTTATTAACTTAGGTATTAGAAATAGCATTGTAAATGTTAATTTTGTTCTCAGCATTATTACATAGGTACCTACATACATTGTTGGTACTTACACTCCAAACTGTTTTTTCTGTGACCTAGAAACTCCTATGTGTATTCATAATCATAACATTGTACTTAAATAACAAAACATTTGTTTTACAGTTCAGCAGAACATTGAAGAAGTTCCCCAATTGACTCCAAGAGTATTGGATAAATCAATTCAAGTGAACAAAATATGTAAAACATTCAGAAGCAAAAGTAATCAAACAAAAGTCAGTTCGGTAAATCAGAAAACATCCCCATTGAAGCCGTTTCTACATTCTGTCTCCACATCACCATTTAAAATCAAAGATATTGGTAATAGTAACCCATCAAGACCATATGGAACATGTAGTAATGATAGTGATACTTCTTATACACCCTCTGTAACTCACACCGAATCATCAATATCCATAAAATCTCTTCAAATGGAGTCTACATCTGACTGTAGCGAGGCAATAGAGGATGACAAAAGGAGAGAAGATTTAAACGCTTTAGAGTGTACCTTGAAGAAAATTAAAAAACAACCCCGTTCTTATATTGGTATTCCTTTAAGTTGTTATTACTTAGTTAACTTAATTCAAGAACAGACAAATATACCTGTAAACTATATTTTACTATGTCTGAAAAAAATAAAATGTAATAATACATTCCGTGAACTTGCTGATGACTTTGGCATAGATATAACTTATCCAAGCAAAATTTTTTTTAAATACCATTAGATAAAGAATTGATAAGAAAAATGTTACCTATGGCTTTTAGACATAAATACTACAAGGTAACTTGTATAATAGACTGTTTAGAAATAGAAATACAAAAGCCTACAAAAGCCTTAAATCAAGCTCTTTCCTGGTCTGATTACAAGAAAGCTAACACAATTAAGTATCTTATATCTTGTACGCCTAATGGTTTGATAAATTATATTTCAAATGGTTATGGAGGCCGAATAACAGACACATGCATTGTTGAAACGTCTGACTTTTCAAAATGTTTGCAACCCGGTATGTGGGTCATGGCAGACAGAGGCTTTAAGCATGTGGAAGTATATTTTAGAAAAATGGGTGTTCTGTTAGTACGGCCTCCAAGTGTTATATCTGGAGCCAAGTTATCTAAAGCTCAAGCAAAAGAAACAAAACAAATAGCTAGCCTACGAATTCACGTTGAGCGGGTGATAAGACGGTTACGTGAATTCAGCATGTTAAAACCACATGCCTGTCTTAATTTAAATTTGGTTAAAGTTATTGATGATGTGATAACTATAGCTTGTGGTTTGATAAATATACAAGATTCTCTTATTAAATAAAACACACAAAATTTCTGTCTTTATTTTTATTCCATACTTTTATATAACAAAGGATATATATGTGATTTCCAAAATTTAACAACACTTTCAAGAAAGCCTGTTATATATTGTTCATCAAAGGATATACATAAAATTTCAACATTTTTATTAGTGGAGAACTTAGGGTCTGCAACGGAAAAATAACACTTTTTTAATTCACTTAAATACATTTGCATTTGTACCTGAGCAAAGCATTTCTTGCTGGGTTTCCCATCTTTTATGTAATTGAGATAAGTTTTATTGCTTAGAGGACATTTTATTTCGACAACACTATCTTCACAAATTCCATCAGGGGAACCAGCTAACATAGGATATTTTTGAGATATAAACAGTCCAGTATTGTTGATTTTTTTCCCTAGTTTCTTGCTAACTATTTCTCTTACTTCATTTTCTAAGTATCTTCCCCGTTTCATTGCTGGTGTGTCTGGTATCTTTCCCCCCATGATAGAAGAAATCAGAGTCCCATCGTCAGTCTGGCACCGACTCACTTCATAAGCTCTAGAAGCTGTTATCCTGCCATACCTTAGTTCAAACCAAAGTTTATTTTTGGACTGGTTCCTGGTTATATTTTCAATTTCATTAATAAGTTTTGCTGTCAAATTAACTTCACTTAAAAATAAGTCACAGCACTCATCTTTATATGTAAACACAAGTTGGTGCATTGAGACCCTATGTAGTTCATCACTATTATAGTCTTGTTGATACTTTAGTAGCTCACAGTTGTTTAGTTTTCTCTTTCTACCTTCTTTTAAAAATTTTTCAAGAACTGCAGAGTTAGAAGGCAATATAGGGCCACCTTTGGATAAATCTTTTGCAGACATAAATTTTAATGTAGTGCCAACTCTTGATAGCTTGGACTTCTGCCAGTAACATTGAACTTCAGTGCAAGAAGGTTCTTCGCTTCGGCGATGGACCCACATAAGCAGTGCTATGGCATGCTTACACCCACCCTGCGCAGCTACACAGTCGTGGCACTGTACCAATGTTACTTTTTCTTCATATTCATCCACACTTAATGATACAGCATAAAGTTTCGCGTGAACTTTATGTTCAGGGCATATCTTAGACTTGACAGTGCAAATGTCCTCTTGCCGTTTTATTTGCACATAACTGATTGCATCATCCCCATATGATGGTCTTGAAGACCTGAAATTTTTTACTTTAATTAGAATAAATACATAGGTACACACTGACTTGGTGATTATCAGATAAAAAAATATCTTAGTTAGTAAAAATACCGTAGTTAGGTGTTTACTTATACAATGAGGAAATATACTAGTAAGTACTTAGATGCTTTGTAGCTAGATTTACTAGTTTATTGTGTATGAAATCGTATAATAAGCAACTTTCATGCTGTTAGGGAACTAACCTCAAAAACAGACGAAAGTTTATTGTAAATCACATGAAATTAAAACAAAATAAACTCCTATGGGTTCAAAATAAGTGTGAAACTAAGTTAGTTGTATGTATCTTCTAGTGCTAGCAATAAAAATGAAACAAAATTTACTTACAAGGAAGTTTTGACGTTTCTAAACTCAGACGAGCAAAATTCTTTATTTGTTGCGAGGAAATCGACCAACATAGACAACACAGATTACAATTAGTGATAGACAAATCAATCCGGGGCAAATTTGAGCTGTTTGCTTTATCAAAGCCTGATTCCATAGTTATTGAGTTCACTAGGAAAGATTTAAAACACTTTTAACTTTAAAACTGAACACAACACGAGCAGATAGTGCTGAGCTGACTGGTTTGATAATCTGACTTAGAGGTGTGTAGGTCCGGATGGAGTGGTATCCCCGGAGTGGTATCACTACATTTAACGGATGGATGTACATCCAATGGCGATCGGTTACCATTCCATCGGAATGGTATGGATTGGCGGGAGTGGCATGGCGGACAACGGTGCGGCATCGCGATTTATGCAGGGATTGGTTGATTACATGCTTGCAAGCATGTGTGCGAAGAAATAAATGAAAGAGATAGAAATAGCGCTTAGATCGGCGGGCGGCACAAGCGATTATATTATTAATTACATTGCAGTTAAGTTAATTTTGGTTCTCTTATTGTTGACGTCAGGAATACTTGATATACTTATCTTTTGAAATATTCTAATTTTAAATAAAATAAATGAAATATTCTTACAATTTCTTTATTCAAATCAAAAGAATCAAATTTCGTTCTTTCGATAATTGTTTGTTAAAGGCAAAAAGAAACTAACTGTTTTGTAGTCAGCGTGGGTTCTTAATAAAAATATTGTCAACATACTAATATTGATCATTGAATGAACTCTCCAATGGAGACTGATACATATATGGTTCGGCTTCCTGCGTGTCATATACTGAGGACTGTACTCTCAACCCAGTACCAGATCCCTTCCAGTTCCACCATTCCTGCATAGGTAAACATTTTTTACCGTTAACAGGACCCCGGACCCATTCCAGTGCAAAAGACTGGGGTCCTGGATGTACATCATTTGAGTCGGACATGCATCCGGATCTGCGTCTTGAAATAAACCGGACCTACACATCTCTAACTGACTGATTACTTAGTCGTGACGTCACGTTCTGTGATTGGTGTTTCTATGAAAATGGCCGATTGCAGTATTTAAGTCTTTTATTTTATTGAAAATCACATTAATCTCAGGCTTTTGAATGCTTTTAATGTATATTATTCCCTAAAACAATTAAATCTTTGATTATTTAATACTGTCGTCACGCCTATTACATACCTGGAAACAAAATCGGGTATCCCTTTGTTCTCCCCGGGTTGGGAAAAATACATACATACATACATACATATTCTCACGCCGTTAGTTCCCATTGGGGTAGGCAGAGACTATCGATCGCCACTTTGTACGATCCTGGCAAACCTCTCTGGCTTCGTTTACATCCATCAATCTTTTCATACATGCTCTTTTATTCTTCATACTGCGGACACCTGCCTTTTTGAGCACATGTTCTATTTGATCCAAATGTGTCCTCCGAGGTCGTCCTCTACTAACATTACCTTCCACATTGGCTCTATATATCTCTTTCACCAATTTACTGTCATCCATCCTCTCTATGTGCCCAAACCATCTCAACATTCCTTTTTCTATCTTTCTTACAATATCATCTTTTACACCACACCTTTCACGAATCACATCATTCCTCACACGATCACATAACCTTACATTAAACACTTTTCTGAGGGATCTCATTTCTACTGCATTCACTCTACTTTCATGCTTCTTCTGCCACACCCAACATTCACTGCCATACATAAGCGTAGGAACGAGGACAGCATCATGCACAGCCATTCGGGCCTTTGCAGACACCGACTGACTAGACATTAGACTATCCAGTGCTCCATTTACCGCATTACCCTTTTTCACTCTTCTCTCGATATCTTCATCACACTTTCCATCACTAGTAAACAAACTTCCCAAATATACAAACTCTTTCACTTGTTCCACTTTCTTACCATTAATCTCAATCACGCATTCGGTCATATTCACCTCTCTCTCAAAAACCATAGTTTTTGTTTTATCCACATTCACCCTCATTCCCTTTTTCTCAAAAGACGCACATGCAATATTCATCATCTCTTGCAGCTCTTCCACCGATGATGCAAGTAGCACTTGATCGTCGGCATATAAGAGGCATTTAATGATGAATCCACCCATTCTCAATCCATAATCACTTTCACGCAACTCTGTTAAACAGTCATCCATGAACAAATTGAAGAGCCACGGGGAAGCTACACAACCCTGTCGGACACCCCGAGAGATCCCGAACCAGTCAGTATTTTCCCCGTTTACTCTCACACATGCACTGGAATCCTCATAGAGTGATACCAGTGCACGTATAAGTCGACTCCCCAAACCGAACTTGGATAACACCTCCCATAAACACTTTCTTACCACCCTATCATACGCCTTCTCTAAATCAATGAAGGAGCAATACACCTTTCGGTTCTTAGCTAAGAACTTTTCGGTGATGCTCCTTAAAGAGAAGATTTGGTCCATACATCCCAATCCCTTTCTAAATCCTGCTTGCACATCCCAAATTTTATCTTCCGTTTCATTCATCACTCTTTCAATCAAAACCTTTGCATACAATTTACCGACAATGCTGAGTAGGCTAATTCCACGGTAGTTTCTAGCCTCCTGGTGTGACCCCTTTCCTTTATATAAAGGCACAATTACCGCTTTGCACCAGTCTTGTGGCACTTTGCCACTCGACCAGCATTTTTGGAAAAGGAAGTACAACCAGGAAGCCACCACCCCTTTACCAGCCCTCAGCATTTCAGTGTTTATCCTGTCATACCCTGCCGCTTTCCCTAGTTTCATACTTTTCATTGCTTTCATTATTTCTTCCATACTGATCTCACTGTCACTAAAGTCACCCATAACGTCGTTCCAATCAACATTACTGCCGATTGGCGAAGAAATGGAAGTATCCTCTTTTTCAAAGAGTCCCTCAAAATAGTTCTTCCATACTCGTCTTATGCTACTTTCATCCGTCGCCAATTCACCCTGTTCATCTCTCACAACATTCACTCTCGTGTTTTGGGAAACTCCCTTTTCTTTCCGGATATATTTCCAGAACAACTTTTGGTTATTCCGGAAATTATCGGAGAGTTTCCTCTCACACCATTCTATCAGATCACGCTTTTTCTTTTCTATTTTCTTCTTAACCTCATTCTTAACTTTCTTATATTCATCTTCACTATTCTTCACTACATCATCTGTTACTCTCGCATCCATTCGTTTACTAGCTTTAATCGCTAGTAAATCTAACCAAGCTTTCTTCTTATCTCCAACTGCCTCTTTCACATCTTTATCCCACCAACTTGTTGGTGGTCTATTTGTTCTTTTACTCAATCCACATACTTCCGTCGCACATTCAACCATTGACGATTTGAGCACATCCCATACTTCTTCTATTTCCAATTCATCCTTCATCTCCACGCAACTTAGCCTGTCGTCCAATTTCTTCATATATTCATCTCTAATATTTTCATCCTCTTCCAATTTCTCCACTTTTATTCTCGCAAAATCCGTTGTTGACACTTTAGGCCTGTGACGCCAACGCTGGGAAAAATGTTATTTATATTTTTATTTTTGTAATTTTGTCACTTTATAAAGTTGTATCATGCAGAGCGATAAATTCACTATTTTATGGCGCAAACACCACTTCACATTACACAAAAAAAAAAGGGTCACCAGATGTTTACAAAAGTTGCATAAACACTTGTAACCCGACACCGACGCTGAGCACGGTGAACTCAAACTGAAATTTGAAACGGTTATGTTCAAATGAATGATTGGTTGTTTTGTTTTTCTTACGCGGCTATGTTCACTTGACTTACTACAATTTAAGTCCAATAGAAACTATGCCTTATTCGTTTAAAAATAAAGTTTAAATTCCATAAAAGTGGCCCAAAAAAATCATGTCACGGATCCGTGCTTACACAGTTGACTGGTGATGTCACGGATCCGTGACACCACAGACGAAAGGTGAAAGCACGTTAAGCCTTCGGTCCCGGCTACAATTCGGTATGCAAAGTTTTACAAAAGTGATGCTGATTACGAAACCATTTCGAGATATTATGTTTTTAAAACATATTTTCTTGAAATTAAATCAAACAAAGCTAAGATGGCCGTTATTTTAACAAAATACTGTAACCTTATTTGACCTTCAACGTTATTTCAAAGACAATCGCTTTTGCAGTTTATTAATAAAATATCGAAAATCATAGGTTTGTTTAGTATAATATCGTTATAATTTCATTTGAGATCACAAATTCGTGAAATGTTTTGCAATCAGCATCATTTTTATTAAACATTTTGCTTTATTTGCATGTCGCTACGTGATATTTTCGATCGATGACGTCATTAAGTACAAAAGTTGAACAATCTTTAAAAAATCATAACTTTGCAATTACTCATTTTAAATAAAACACATTCAAATTGGTCTTTTATTTTCGTGTTCGCTATTCAATAAAAATATTTAATAAATACCAAAAAAAAACTTTGCATACCGAATTACGGTAGTAGTCGTTAGAGATCATATCATACTACCCCCAGTATGGACTGTACAGTAAAAGTACGGCCCAGCACAGAATTGGCCTAGACCTCGCTTTTATAACATACCCTTTTTATATTATAAATCGATAAAGGACATCAAACTAAACAACTTTGCCCATGGAATGCCTATCTAAAATATTGTAATTTTCAAAAAAATATAATAATTAAAAATTGTCGTACCTAGTTCAAACTGAGAATGTATAGAATGAGAATCTTTGCTTCAGTGAAAATAAGAAATAAAAAAAAACATTTGATCTATGCTTTTCGCTCTGTAAACAAAAATATAACTTCTTTCGGTATTTTCCAGTTGTATTGATCGGCGTTGAAAAATAATATCATGAAAATAAACCGGTAAGCGAGCGATTGAACTGGAAAATACCGAAAGAGGTTATGTTTTTGTTTACACCATAGATCAAATGTTTTTTTTTATTTCTTATTTTCACTGAAGCAAGGAATCTCATGCTATACATTCTCAGTTTGAACTAGGTACGACAATTTTTTATTATTATTATTTTTTGAAAATTACAATATTTTAGATAGGCATTCCATGGGCAAAGTTGTTTAGTTTGATGTCCTTTATCGATTTATTATATAAAAAGGGTATGTTATAAAAGCGAGGTCTAGGCCAATTTGGCAAGCTAACCTTAATTTGTTCTGCCTTTAATCAGCGATCTGTTTAACAAGGAAGCATAGGCAGCATGGTTTATACCCTAGCCTACTCAATTATAAACGGAGCAATGCAATAAAAGAGTCTGGTCTGTCTGTTGTTGACAGTTTTAATTTGAGGTTATAATATTCTACAATAATTTTACAAATTTTATATTATTCGCATGTAAACTGCGTTAAATTTCGATACAATTATAAAAGAGCCTTTCATTTTACTGTAAAATGAAACTCACTCAAGTTTTAAACAGACAGCATATTGGTTTTATGTTTAAAAAACATTGGATTCAACAAGGAAAACGAGTACCTATTGATACGGGTGCAGAAGAAAAACTTAAAGCCCGAGGTATACCAGTAGTAGATGCAGTGGAATTCGTAAAACAACTCAAGCCACAACAATATGAACCGTAAGTTTTTTTAAACAGACCACTGTATCGATATCAAAGTACGCATACTTAAAATTTTAACATTTAACTGCATCTTCTTTTACAGTGTGGATGTGGTCGGTCTAGTAGATCCCCCACTACCCTTGGATGAAAATCACCCAGAATACCAGGACAGACCATGTTATTCATCAAACACTAACAGTGTTCTTCTGGAAGGAGTGTCACAGGCTCAAGTGATAACTAAAACAATAATTGCTGAAAACAAACTTCCATCTTTTATAGAAGATCTAGCCAAAGCTCCAGCATCCAAAATTATTCATGATAATGTAAAAAAAGCAATACTCTCAGCCAATGTTTTTGATTGTGAACAGAAGAAACTACCAAAAATCAAAGATGTGAACAGACCTGCTTACAACTTCCCTAGAATATTGGGAATTACAGACAGAAGAAGAAAGTAAGCAATCTTGCCCCATCTTTTAATATTGTATTAATACTGATAAGATTGTATCTTTTTTATTGAAGTAATTTATATTGTAACTGTACATCTACCACCTAATAGTGTGGAGAGGTACTGCTCTCTGAACATCACATGACTATTCATGGTTAAAAATGAAGTAACCCCTTTTATTCTTGGACATGGACATGTACCATGGAAATGACAGTACATTATTATGATTTGTCACCATACTTCTGGTTACAATCCTGAAGACTCATGTAACATTTAAAAAGTAACAATATTATACATGAGCATTTTTCAGAAGGAACAACATTAATGAGTTCTTTAAATTTGGATTTTATAATTAAATACTTGCCAAATGGCTTATCTCAATATTTTTTTATTGTTAAATTGTAGCAAACTTAAATTTAATTAAAACCTGATACTATGATGTGATAAATTCATAAAATATTCTTTGTTTTCAGCTTTTTACTGACTAACAAACTTATACAGCTAATTGACAAAACTGCAGATCTAAATTCGACAAATTCGAAGTATGTATTCAATGATATTGAGAGCAAAGCTGTGTTTGAGAAAGAGGATGAGCTCTTCCAGTTTAATGAAGTGTCACACATACTTGTTACTTCAAAGAAACCTCTTAAATATAAAATATCAGAGAAAGATATTCCATTTGTTGAAATTCCAGAATTATATCCTTTAAAACACACCATATCTCTAACCCCTGAACATTTTTACCAAGATAACAGTATCTATCGTAAGTATTGTCAACTTTTTCCCTATCAAATATGTTTTAAGCCTCTCGGCAGCACCAGCTATGACTAAAACAAGTATTGACTTTCATATATTTAATCACATGTTATATCATGTTTTTTTAAAGCCCGAGGTTTTGAATTTGAAAACTTTTGAGTTATCATGTTCACGGGAAGACAGGAGGTGAAAGTCTAAGAAAATTCCAGCTATGTCCTTTTTCTTCCTTTTAGCTTTGTAGATTTAAAAAAGTATTCGATTGGGGAATGATTAGGAGGCTGACCTATTAGTTAATTTGTTTTAATGGCTATAGCCATTTATCTTTATGAATTAACTATATTACTAATAAATAAAGGAAAGAAAAATTTCTACACAGGCGGGAATCAAACCCGTGACCTCGGGTATATGTTGAATGTTTTTGTTCATGAAAACCTCATGTGCGGATTATTACTAATAAATAAAGGAAAGAAAAATTTCGACAATGGCGGGAATCGGGCACATGAGGTTTTCATGAACAAAAGCATTCAAATTATCTCAAAATTCATTTTTATGGTAAATTTTTTTTAGAGTATTAATGTTTGGTTAATTAAGTTTATAGTTAGCTATTATAAAGGCGTTACTCAAAACCAGCATGTAGGATACTTACCTACCAAGTTGCATAATTTTCTCTTACATAATGTTGAATTAGTGTCCTTTTTGTCTTATTGCTTTTGGATACATGCGAAATAAGTTTCAAGAACATAATGTCTGTGTAATGTTTGAATGTAATTTACTTTAAGAGTATTCCATTCTTATAAACATGAGTTTTGCAAAATGGGTTTACCATATACATAACATAATGAGATACAAGGTTTTTATAGTTTCACATCATGGATTCTTGACTACATTTGACCGCTACCAATAACTCTTGAAATCTTTAAATCTATAGAAACCTCATAAAACTCTTATAATGTAGTAAAAGATTGGGTATTGCTTATCTAAGCCACACACTACATTGCATTTCCTGTCTATCTTTGTATATTTTACCTATAAAAACCTCCCCTTAATTAAACTACATAAAATATTCTTTGCTTGCAGCCATTAGCCCTCAAGTAGCTAAGAAACATCCGCACACTACCTGGCTACATTTCAACAGAACAGAAGTAGCCAATCTGTTTGAAGAGCCAGTCACTGAAACACAGATTTTAGGAAGATCTTTGACTCATGCCTTTGGAGTTGCTGCCTCTTATGCTAAACAGCTGCATGGTGTAAGTACAACTGTATTTCGTGACACATTTTAGAGATTCTAAGACAATTGGCTGCTAAAAACAGTGCATTGTAGTTTCGTTTCGGAGTCATACTAAACCAACTAGTTTTTTTTGCAAAAAACCTAGTAAGATTAGAAAATATTATAACCGTTGTCTAATTATCCGGATTTTTGCAAAACCCTAGGATTTTTGCAAAAAACCTAAGCATCAAATTATCCTACGACATATACACTACCTTCTATATGATGAACTAATTTTTAAAGAATAGTTTGATACACACAGGTGTATAAACTTTATTGGTCCATTTTGATGGACAAATTTGTGCTAAGCTGTAGCCAAAAGGTTCAGAACTAAAAATTCCACAGCCTGTTTTGGAAGTTTAGGGTTGACAAGTGTGTGAAATAAAGACCGCTTGGTAATGGTTATTGCCCGACAACCACTTAAAAAGCTCTAAAACCCATATTCGCCTATTACAACACCCAGGGCAAGAATGACACTGCAGAGCTACTTTTATCTTCTGACAAAAAAATAATGTTTCCCTGAACATCATATTTTTCCATTATCTGTCAAAAAGTTCTTGTTCCCCTGAATATCACAAATTAGTCATAGATAGCCAATATCTTCATGGATACCCTCTAGTTATGTTTTCTGTATCTATTTACCACCCTGATTGCTCTTTGTCATTATTCTACAAGATGATGTTGATATTGTCCGTCAGTTTTTGAGCCAAGTTCTTAAATCTTATTCCCTGACCCCAATCAACTTGCTTTTGTATCAGCAAGTGCCACCTCTCCAATTCCAAAGCTATTTAAGTATAAATGGTAGTCATAGTTGTATATAATAAATATGATACAGGATGTAATTTTAACAAATTAATTCTTTAGATTATAAATTTTTTCCAGGAAAATGTGAAAGATTTGCCCGAGCCGATTTATATAAACTGCGTACACACAGATGGACAGAAATTCCATTTAGGAGTACTTGAACTGAACACATTAAATGTAGATGGAAACGAGGGCACAAAGAATGTGTGGTACTGCAAGAATAATTTACAATTGTATGGATCAAGCAAATACTTTGGAGGAATGCCCGTATTAGAAAACTACAACCCTGAAGTATACGGATACTTACGAGCATTTCATACTTGTTAAGTTTGTGTATTAAATAGAATAGTGAAATAAAAATAAATTATTAGTTAGCCATTCTTATTTATTTAGATATCCTAGCGCTGTGATTTCAGATAAAAATACTTAGAATGGAATTTGAAACAAAACGAAGTAATGGTGTATTTATGTCTTATATGAGATATATTTACAAAAACATAAACACGTATTTGACAGAATGCTCACATGTACTCAGACAGTTTGTACATTAAACACTAAATAAATGTGATAATATTGGAATCGAAACACCAAAGGAAAGCAGTCAGTGGGCTCAGTTCTCGATTGTGAATTTTTGCAGTCGTCGTCTTCTAAGCTCTTCGGCATCAGCGTCTGTTGCGTCTCTGGAAAAATATACATGTTTAAATAAAATGTAGGTAATTGAGTACTTTTGCCGTACCTTTACAATATATGAAGACTACTTATTTCGTCAATCAACAATGGCGCTTTTCTAGAGTCTTACTAGTACGGCTGATTGTAACCACCAGTGTAACTATACACACGGCTTCAAATCGTAAAAAGAGTAGCCAAAGCCTCGAAATCAGAATTTTCTAAGTTACTGAAAGTATATCTTTACATAAAACTTCAGATCTATGCAAAATTATAAATGAGTTGTGCAGATTGGCTGTATTCTATACAGAATCTATTAGGAGTTAATCTGAGGTTATATTGATAACAAAAGGCTGGCTCTGTCCTCATAATCATTATATTATCTTCAATCTGTTACCTGTTAGAATTTATAGTAGTAGTAGGAATGGATTTATTTGGCTCAGTATTTTCTAGTACAGTCGTAACATCAGTTTTCATAGCACTGCCACTGGTAGAAGGCATCGGCTCTTCTTTCACTTTCACCGTCGCAGACACTTCTACTTTCACGCTAGAACTTTTTGATTCTGGTTCTGGCCTGTAGATTTATAAAAATAGTTTTAAAATCTCACTGAAGAAGAGTATAACATTTTAAAGAACCTGAATTTTTGAGGAGTTTTCTAACTAACACTGTAGCATCCAGGCTAAGTAATATCCAGATCAAAAAAGAGAAACACCTGTTTGACGCACTTATATAAGTCATCCTTAGCTAAAATACACACAAACACGGTCAACCTCAGATAGACAGAAAAGTTCGTTCGAGAATAGTCATAAAGTAAAAAACACCTTCAAAATGCTTAACTGTGTAGACAGAGAATTAAAAAACCAATCGTAGTCGGTCAAAAAGTTGATAATATCACCTATCACCAGTAAGATATTATAAACGTAAAAATACTGCGATCTCAAACATTAATTAATTAACTCAAAATTTGTAAAAAAAAAAAATATTTAAAGGCGCTGACACCAGTAAGTTGTAAGAAGCGACTGCCCGGCAAACAACAAAGAAGAGTCCGGCTGGTGTCGAAATTTTTCCTTCTCTACTTAATGAGGTTTCATGCACCAACAAGTCTAATTATTAATTAATTCTTAAATAAACAAATAAATAAATTAAATCGGCAACATCTAACTGTTCCCCATTACTGGTCTGGAGTTAACTTGTGTTAACTTTGGATGACAATCTAGTTCCATACCTTGTGTCGCCTGTTTTCTGTTTGTCTAAGATTGTTATTTGTTTTACATACCTAAGAAATAAATAAATGTGTCACGAGATTATTTTTTTTACAAAAAATCCAACTCTCACGTGATGTCAGTCTGCGTGGCAATCGTGGCAGTGTTGAGCGGCAACGTGGACGCCACGCTCGAGTACTACTACATCAGTACAACAGACGCGTTTAGGCTAAAAACTCCAAATCAAGTGTTGCGCAAGCGCAACCCCCATTTGACGTATATAACGTAAGTTATATTGAACCTATAAATACTGCGATGTCATTCACAAAAAACCTTCTCCCTACCTACTTAGCTTAGGTACACTCCTTTGCCGCGCAAAAAACTCAAGGTGACGCCGCATAGGCCGCAGGGCCAGCAGCACCAAAACCGGGGGGGTTTATAAAAAAACCTTCAATCATCAAACGGCATCTTCTCACTGTTCCCCATTACTACTACGGAGTTACCTTAGTCAAAGTTTGTCCCATACTTATTTTTACTAAAGTTCCAATACTCACGTGATGTCAGTCTGCGTGGCAATCGTGGCAGTGTTGAGAGGCAACGTGGACGCCACGCTCGAATACTGTTGCATTAGTACAACAGACGCGTCTAGCATCGTCTGGATTTCTTGGAGGAGCTGGAAATTATACAGTATTAGTTTGTTGAAAGTTTATGATGTAATGGGGTCCTTCCGGCTTCGCACGGATGGTGTTAAGTATTTTCACTGCTTACCCCTAAGATATTTAGCCTGATGATATATAGCCTGTGTTGCTTGTGAAAGTTTTGGATTTCCATTGATGAAAGTGATTCCATTTTTTAAATCGGTTACGTTGTTACGGAGCCTTTTCATTACCCAACATGCAAATAAATCTTCCTCCTTTTGATATTGTAAAAAGTATGCTATGTCCTTTTTCTGGTTCTAAGCTATCTCTCCACCAATTTTCAGCCAAATCGGTTCATCTGTTCTTGAGTTATAAATAGTGTAACTAACACAACCTTCTTTTATATATATATAGATTTAGAGAGTTAACAACAGTTTCTGTGGGTTGTTATGTTATCATCTCAACAAGTTTATAGGAGAATATAAATACAATAAAAGCAGGGATTTCGTCTAACATATTCCCCTTACTAAGTTTATTGTATGAAAGTTGAGCTCCCCTTTTTATTGAAAAGTGGTTAAAACAATACTCAATAAAATATGGCTAAAAAAACTTTGAGGCATGCTCAACCAAATGTTCTTTTTCATTCAGGTTAATGAAACTTTAAAACCAATGATCACAGTACAGCACCAATAGTCTCAAGGCTATTTCAAAGGTGGTTAACCATGCTTAGGCAGAGCGTTGGAATAAGCAATTTCTCAGTCACATTTGCTTATTAACTGAGAAAAGATATTAAAATTCAAAGATTGTCCAATTTATCTAATATCTCCTGACATCTAGCAATTGTATCATTGGCTTCTTTAATTATATTTTTGGCCACTTCAATTATATTTTTGGCCTCCTCAATTATATTTTTGGCCTCTTCAATAATATTTTGACCTCCTAAATTACCTGCAACCTCGCCTGAACGTTCCTCCTCTCGTTTCCCTCCATCCTCCTCAACTCTTCGATGGAGAGTGGCGCTAGTGAGACGGGGCGCGGCGGCGGCGGCGGCATGCCTGCGCCCCAGCCCATCATTGCTGTGGAAATATTAAAATTTATTAGTTAATATAAAAAAAGGTATTCTCTGGCAACTGGCAACCGTGATAGCCCAGTGGGTAGAACACTCGGTTATCGTGCAAACGACTAGTGTTCAAATCCTGGGTCGGGCCTACACCAATTTGTCTTTTCTAAAGACATATGTGTGGTTAATTTATCATGGTTGTTAACGGTGAGGGAAAACATCGTGAGGAAACCCACATGGCTGAGTTGTACTTAGTCATGTGACAGTGTATTCGTACAAAACGGCGATAGGCCTGCCCCCTATCACGTGAGTACACTGTCCATGCAAAACGTGGGTACTCTGAACACCAGGTGACAAAGTCACGTGATGTTCAGAAGTATTAGTACCTCTGCCAACCCCTTCGGGGATATTCGGCGTGAACGTTTATGTTATGTTATGTATTCTCTGGCTCCAGGGCGGGCGCTCGTAGTACGGTCAGGCGTCACGTCTGTTAATAAAACTATGGTATACTCACACATATGCAGCGGCGAAGTCTCACGATATCTCTATGAAGTGATCCTTGATTGTCGTGCATCTATAGTACTATTAACAGTCCTATATTTATTGGAGACATGTGGCAACATTATAACATTATAGGGGGTATGTATACTCACGTGGTGGTGGAGGCATATTAAACATTTGCGGAGGTCTTGCAGGGGCAGGCGCGGGAGGGACACGTCTGTTACTAAACCTGGGGTATACTCACACGTCAAGCCGTCAGTCCCGGCTAATATCACGGTAGTAGTCGTTAGTCTGCCAATTCGCACTTGACCAGCGTGGTGGACTATGGATAAATCAACCAGCCAGGTTAGGCTCGAGAACCTTGGTTGGGACTTACATGAGCTGTGAGGAAGATACTTACGGGGTGGAGGCGGCATATTAAACATCGGCGGAGGCCTAGCAGGGGCGGGTGCGGGGCGAGGGGCGGGGGTGGGCTCGGGTGCAGGGGCTCGTAGTACGTTGAGCCGACACGTGGGACACGTCTGCTGGCGCTGGAACCACAGCCGGAGGCAAGCCGCGTGGAAGATGTGGTTGCAGGGGAGCTTTTTGGCACCTGCAATTTATAATAATAATTAATAAATCAGACAAATACAGTCTATACAATACAATAATTTATACAACGTTGGGGAAAATTGGTTGACAAGTAATAAAAAGTGTGATCATTGGAGCCATACCACCGCTCATGAGCAGAGGCGTTCGTTCGAATCATAATACATAAACGTTCACGCCGAATATCCCCGAAGAGGTTGGCAGAGGTACTAATACTTCTGAACATCACGTGACTTTGTCACCTGGTGTTCAGAGTACCCACGTTTTGCATGGACAGTGTACTCACGTGATAGGGGGCAGGCCTATCGCCGTTTTGTTTCGTTCGAATCCTACATCATATTTTCAAAAGTCATGTGTGTGGTTAATTTATAATTGTTATTAACGGTGAAGGGAATATGGTTTACCTGAACACCCGGTGACATGAATGTCACGTGAAATTAAGCAGCATTTTAAACTCTACCATCTCTTCAGGATTATACGGTGTGAACTTTAGAGTTTGAGTAGTATAAGAAAGATAAGGTGTGATGAAATGCAGACGCTTTTGTTATACATGACATTATTTTACTACATACATATATATAATTTATCCATTGATGTGCGGAAAAAGCAGGAGTTTTAGAAGTATGTAAGAGGCGATACCAACATTGAATAATTTTAATAATTATCACTCTTTCGCTGCATGTATCAAAAGTGTTATACGTTTGGTAAAATTTTTTAAATGTAAAACATGTGTTTTGAGAGAGAGTTCAATATGGCAGTGCGATTGAAATTATAGATAAAAAAGTAAAACAGTTTGTTTACAAGGGTTAGAAAATGAGACGAAGATATCAAAAGAAAAGGGTTGTGCGGTAAAAGGAGCTGTATTATTAATAGTTTAATTTCAATTCAGTCGGTTTTCTAAAGGGCTCGAATGGCAGTATATACTGTTCTAGTTTTTACGATTTTGTTTGGCTGCGAATGTCAGGTAAGGTAAAAAAAGCAAAGGAACAAAGTGAATGAACAAGTCGAGATGAGCTGCCTCAGAAAATTTTGCAATGATAGTAAGAAATATAATAAATTGTGGGCTGGCAGTGTGGAACATATAATAAACATGTTAAAAACGGAAAGAAAAAAAAGTTTAGGCAAATAGATAAGATAGATGATTGTGTTTTGCAACAACGAGATAAATAGAGCAAATGTGAAGAGAAGAGAGGTGAAATTTCAGCATATGCTCAAAAATACAGGCGTCCAAAGTGTCATAAAAGGCATTTATGAAAAGATTGATAAATGAAAATAAAAATCTAGAGATTTGGAATCATCGATAGTCGCTGCCTACCCCAATGGTCGCTTATGGCGTGAGTATATATAATGTACGTTAAAATGACACTAACACTTTCATACTAATAAACTTAATGTTAAACTTTCCGAACTGATAGTGACGCTTATGATGCCAATACATTCTAGAAAATAATCGTTATTGAATAGGCGACACGTAAGACCTGTTAACACTATTTCACCTTGAACTTATCGCAGTTAGAACGTAATCAATTGTAAAGAAATCTTAATAGTCTCGGTTATTTTTAGTCATTTTATGCAAATATGAGGACGATGACAATCTTTCATATACAATATGGTGTAAAGTCTCGAGGAATCCGAATATGATGTGTATCTCAAGATTCAAACGTTCACAACGTATATCTCCGAAGGGATTGGCAGAGGTACACGTTTTGCCTGGACAATGTATTCACGTGATAGAGCAAAGATGTAAAAACAATCACGTTCGGGCAATCCAAAATTAAAAAACTTAACCGTAATAAAAAAAACTGTCCAATCACTTTGACTCTTAAAGACATAAACTCTGTAGCAATTTACCTAAACCGTTTTTACACTTTTCTCTAACAAAGTAAGGCAAAACGTCCCGTATGGCTGTTCAACAACATAAAAAAGTAGTTTTGGATCCCGACCAATGCCGGCTTAGAATATCACTATCCCTTTGGTGGTCGTAAGAGGCGACTAAGGATATGGGGCTTTTTTAAGTGGTTTTTGGGCGATGCGGTTGGAGACCCATCACCAATGATCCTTCATTTCTATCATCTTGTCCCCTATCAACTTCCAAATGTGGCTGAGGAGTTTTAGCTCTGAAGCTCTGGCTACCCCTTTTTGGGAGTTATGGCCAAAAGCATACGTATAACTATGTACGTACCAATTCCAGTGGTTCTCAAACTACAACACATTTATTAAAACATTCACATCTAAAGTTATTCTCACCAGTATGCATCTCCTCCCTGCAAATGATGCACTCGTTGTCCGCCGCGGCCAGCTCTGCGGCGGTCGCGTCCGGATACAACGTGTTCATGTTGCGGATAGCGCGCCGCGATAGCACTACGTCGTTGTACGCTTTCTTGAAACTCCTAGGGAATTTTATAAATGATTTTAGACTAGAATTTTGAGCTTTGTAGTATGGGTCTATTAGAATAGGACTAATCCATTTTTGCTTACGGGTGTCGTAAGAGGTAACTTTTTAGTAATTGTTGGGCGATGCGGTTAGAGACACATCACCATCAACCTTTATTTTACTATCTTATTCCTACTTATTTTATCCAAAAGGGTTTGAGGAATTTCTAATTCTGCAGCTCTGGCTACCCCTTCTATGGATTTAAGATTTAGTTAGTAAATGTATGTAGGTATGTAAGGTAAAATGAGTTTAGTTCTGCGGCGGTCGCGTCCGGGTACAACGTGTACGTGTTGCGGATATCGCGCCGCGATAGCACTACGTCGTTGTACGCTTTCTTGAAACTCCTGGGGAATTTTATGGATATTAAGAGGTTTGAATTTAGACCCTAGATGCCAAATATTAAAGTTATGAAAACATGGGAAACCGTCACTTATTTTACAACCTTTTCCTCAGTCAATTTACAAAATTTGCTGAAACCCTGAGAAGATTAATAAGTTAGATTTCTTCGCAGAGACGCTTTGGTTTGTTTTGTTGTCTATAAGAATATGGCTAGAACAATTTATACCACAAATACCCTCACGCCATTATCCAAAATAGTTAACAGAACTTCATAATTAAGGGGTGGATAATGATTAAGTTCGACAAACATGCCAAATGTATTATTATACTTATTTTCGAAATAATTTGAATGTTTTTGTTCATGAAAAACTCATGTGGGGATTATTACTAATAAATAAAAAATAAATAAAGGAAAGAAACATTTCGACACAGGCGGGGATCGAACCTCGGGTATACGGCCCCGTCGCTCTGCCAATTGAGCTACCGTGTCAATGGCTGCCAGTGCGAAATTCTTCTATCCTTTGTTTCTTTTACACTTTTAAGTAGTGTTTGCGTTCCCAACCTCCGATTTTTTTACAAATTCGGAAGGCCACTTGTCTACCTTTTCAGATAGAATGCAAATGATGAGAACGCCTAACTATCACATAATTTGAATGTTTTTGTTCATGAAAACCTTATGTGGGGATTATTACTAATAAATAAAGGACAAATAAAGGAAAGAAAAATTTTGACACAGGCGGGGATCGAACCCGCGACGAAATTTTTCTTTCCTTTATTTATTAGTTATTTTTGAAATGTCTAAATAAATGCTTTTGTTTAAAGCATATTTTATAAAAAAACAATAAAGAGCCCTGGTATTTCCATAATAAAATATCACAAGATAAAATTTGGTGTTTTAATCTATGCAAGATATTGATAATAGATGTTAATAATATGCGTTACATATATTTTCACTCGAATTCAATAATGGCAGTGAGCTATATTATAGTTTACGAATATTTTCAATGATAAGTGCATTTTATCATTCCTTTGCGTATTACTGTTTATTCTATTCTACAAAATATTTAGGTTTATATCACGTAGTAAATTGTTTTTTAGAAACTGCAGCATTACTTACCGGGTAACGTTTTTTTTTTCGATTTTTACCATATTTCCAGATAGATGTGCGAAGTTTATGTGTTTTTAATAAACAACAATTAATTGAAGCGACTCGGTTGGTTCTTTATGGAAATAATTTGGAAATTTTCTTGGTCCTGTCACAGTCATTAACTTTTAATAGAACGAAAGAATGTCTAAGTAAAAAAAACTAAGTTTTACTAACCTCCTAGTCTCATACACAGGAACGCGCACAGTGGCAAGATATTATCTGCACCTTGACATACATACATACAGTAGAAAATCGATGCTTACTGAAAATCAGTCTTGTGAGATAACACTCACAACAATACTCTGAGTTAGCAACCCTTTCATTACCAGGCTTGTTTTTTTTATTAATTTTGTATTTTGTTTTACGTTTACTACTTTTTATTACTTTTGTGTGTTGAGTGTTGATTTTTGCATGAAACAAATAAATATTTTCTTTCCCTCTTTCTAAAAACACACACCTTCTGAAGCAGTCGGTTAAGCAAAGTATCACTAACCTCATAGTCTCGTACATAGGTCGGAACGCGAACAACGGCAAGGTATAAATCCGGACCATGACAGCCACAAAGCTGAGGTAAAGCAGCACTTTGAGGAAGTTCACAGCCAATTCCGTGTACAACAGAACTGCTGCTTTGCTCTCCCATGGAGCCTCCCATCGAGAGTCGATTGCGTGGAGCAAGTACTGTGGGAAGTTTTCAAATATTTATTTGCTATAAGTCCCATTAACAAACACTAACCTTATGTAGAAAATGCACCAGAGTTAAACTATTTAAATAATTGTGTCACCCAATCACGACTTTGCCTTTGTTACCCTATTCCACATTTAGGGGTCTCTAACACAAACAGGTAACCAATTCTTTAGAATAGAATTGTATGATTTACCCTGAATGTTTATACAGGTAAATAAATGTCTATATCAAAATATGAAGAGGTAAAACTTTTCATCATAACGGCATTAACTGGATACACAGACGCAATTTAAAAATTCTTGTAATATTAGAAAATTATTTTGCTGAATAGAATCAAGGGCTCACTACTCACATGAAGAAAGTATTAAATAAAGAGAGTCCCACAGCTTCTCACGGGTAATGTTATCTTTCAAATTTCTTAGGTTATATGTTTTCATACATACACATTTTTCCTATTCACTTGATCAATTTTTATTTTAAAATAAATATTTTATTATTTTTAGTGATTTTTCTTTATATTAATTAAGTAAAACGTATCTAGATCAGATAGAAAACATTCTTACAAAGGCGAGGGTCCGAAGTGAGAAGAATAAAAGAGCATCTCATACATGCTATAGAATAATTAATGTAAGGGAAGCAAGAGAAGTTTTTCAAGATGGTACTAAGTGGCGATCGATAGTCTCTGCCTACCCCAATGGGAATAATGGGCGTGAGTATAGGTAAGTAAGTAAGTATTTAAAAATATAAATATAGTTAACAATAGCATAGTTTGTGAAATATAACATAACATAAACGTTCACGCCGTTTATCCCCGAAGGGGTTGGCAGAAGTACCAATACTTCTGAACTCACATGGCAGCGCCATCTAGTGTCCAGAGAAGGTCCCACGTTTTGCTCACGTGATAGGGGGCAGGCCTATCGCCGTTTTGTATGAATACACTGTCACATGACTAAGTACAACTCAGCCATGTGGGTTTCCTTATGATGTTTTCCCTCACCGTTAACAACCATGATAAAATAACCACACATATGACTTTAGAAAAGACAAATTGGTGTAGGCCCGACCCAGGATTGGAACTCACGCCCTTCTGTTTTTCGGGCGGGTGTTCTACCCACTGGACTATCATGTCGCTTTTGTGAAATATATTTGGTTATATCGCGTTTTTAACAGATGGCAACCCTAATTTGCGGCCCCTTTTTCACAGGCAGCTATGTATTATCATATTAGGAAAAAAAATAGCTTTAATTTCATATAAGAAATATGCGTGCAACTTATTAACATATAAAACACACCAAAATATAACCTACTTACACCTGGCTGCGAGGTAGTTGCGGCCGAATTTGCAAAGGCACCTATGGATTTTTATATTCTTTACATACACTGCTATGATGGGGATGTTATTATATTTCGAAAACCAGTGAACGAAATTTGTCTCCGAAAAATAATAAACATTAATTAAATTGAAATTACTTGCGGCCACTTTTGCCTAGCTGCGTCTTGTCAGTGTATTCTCCTATTCATAAACTTATGTTAAAATATGTGTTTGACTTTATACATTATGAACGTAGAGATTTAGCAGCGGGATCTTATACTAATAGTGACATACCTTAGTCAGAATATTAGCAATCATGATAATCAATATTGCATATTCAAATCCAAAGACAAGTTGCACAGACGGTCCCTTAGCCACAGTGACTTGGTATGCGTGGACGATAAAGTAGAAGTCCAGATGAGCTAAGAGTATGAGCAGTGACAAGATCCTTATGTGAAACAGTAATCCAATGACAGTACTCCGTTCCATCTGAAATAGATAGGGTATATTTAACTGTGCATTAAATTTGTTATTATATTGCATTATCAACTACGTTAGTTAGATTTACAATATATTGATTTGTGTGATTAGGCTTTATGTTATATTAAAATAATAAAAAAACAATGTTTTTAAAAAAAAAAACAACATGCAGCATTGTAGATGAATTTATGTGGTTATTTTAAATACAAATTTCGTATGCGTATATGATTTTGTTTTTACCATGTCATGTAATACTCACTAAACTAAAACATAAATTAATATCCAAGCAATTAAATAATAAACATACATAATCAACACGGTCCTCTGCAAGCCAATGGAATGCTTTCAAAAACAAGAGCACAGTAAACAGAGCAATAAATTTCGGATTGAAATCATCTCTGAAAACTGTGAATGCTAAACATGTCTCGGTGATAGCATACCAGGATCTCTCGATTAGATGCTGAAACAAAAAGCAACTTTTGATATATGATGAAACGAAGAAAAGGGAAAAAATACTTCAATAAATTTAGGCTTATTGCAGCTGCTATTTGATTTTTTTTAATATACAATTGGTTATTTTACATTATAATACCAATATCAACCTAAAAATTTTTCATCATAAGAAACAAAACTCCATTCCCTACAGATTTTCTTACATATTTAACATCCTCTTAAACCATTCTTGAATTTTATTTTCTCTCTTCAAAGGGACTTCTCAGGACACAAATGGTCCCAAGACAAGAGAGAGACCAAAAAACCAGTAATATATTTTATTGTCCCTGGATTTACAGGACTTTCAGTATTATAGGCATAATGAAAAATTATAATTTTTAATAATAATTATTGGTTTAGAATCAGTAACATAATAACTGTGGAGCTATCGCTACACTATTATCATTTTTTTCATGAATAAGCTATAGAAGTGTTATAAAGCTGATTTAAATGTAAGAAAGATGAATCAACTCCAACATAAGAAAATCTTCTAATGGAACAGAGAGCAGGCAGGGTCATATTTCTTAAAAAATATGAACTACTTTGTATGAATAATCTGTCAGTTTCTCATGTGACATAAGCACTTTCACAAGCCTCATGCTACAGGGATTGGCAATACCAAGGTTAAATGGCAATGAGAACAAAGTTGACAGTGTTAAGAGCTATCTGCAACATTTTAAATATAACAATAATTATTATATTCTTTATATGGATATGTATAAGACTTAAGTTTAAAAATTGTTTGACATCAGGAATGATTTGTATTTACAATTACAATAAATCAGTATAAAAAAAATACACTTTCATACACTGTTAGCAACCTAAGCAAATTAATACCTCATATGGCCTAAGAAATACAATGATGTAGGGTCGACAGTTCCTACTGGGGTATCAAGGTCATTAACTATGCAAATGTTACAATATATAACAAGAACTCACCTCGAATTCAGCTGGTCTTAGCTGGCCAAAGAATATTTTCCTCATTAGTTTACCTGTTAGCAGCACTAAAATAAAAGCCTGCAAGTACATTACCTGAAACAAGTGATCATATATTATACACATTTTAATTGAATCAATAGTATACCAGGGCATAGAATAATGCAGGAAATTTTAGTATTCTGAATTTACATTCAACTAAACCAGGTGCAAGGTCCCAGTCGCAACTTAGTAATTCACCATTGTTTGCTTTGATAGGGGCACGTCAAATTAAGGTGTATTACCAATTGTATTTACTTACAGCCATGCTCGGGTTGGAATTTGTGAGGTAGACAATCGACGGATAGAACTGTTTCTTCTGATAGTATGCATTGCCGATAACCACGGTCGTCAGCGTTAGACTTACAACTGTTGCTAGCAAGGCCTTCATCTTCATTTGCGTTGATATACATTCACACCATAAAACTGACTTACTGCTTCTACTGTAAATTTTTTACACAATGAAATTATGATAGCTGAAGGAGATATTCATTTTCAAAACATTTTCGTCGTTCTTTCCAATCGAAAGCGAAAAATATTTTGATTTGACGTGTTCATTGTGTCATTGGATAAAACATACGATGCGTTCAGTTTTATTCAATGTTTAAAGGTCACGAATCACAGAGTTCAAAATTAAAGTAAAATTTAACGATAAATAAACAATATGAATATAAAAATACTATATAAAAGAATGATATACATGTGATTTCCCTATTTAATGGAGTAATATACAATTGCGAATAGGTAAGTTTATTGACAAAAAATCCAATTTTGAACGCATCTTTTATCCCTGGCCAAAGTGGCTAGGTGTAAAATTTAAATAGAAACCCAGATAAAATCGTACCGTGATCGTACGGCGAACCTAAACAAGGACTCGCTCGCACAACCGATGTTCAGTTGGGTGGGACTTTATGATAACAGAAAGAAGAAACTTCAAGATAATTTCCTCTAATGATTGAATGTTGTCATGGCTTTTTACTTTTACTTATTAATTACGAATTGCTGTATTTAAGCAGGTGCTAAACTGTATGCGTATTTCATGAAATCATTTTTTATTATTAGACGATTTAGACGTATTAAGCACTTATACTTCTATGATGATAGTGTTCTCATATGTTTCATGTTGTCAATTTTTTTCTGATCAAATTTATCGTATTTAACTCATGGTGAACTTTGCCTGTAGTACTGGTTGTTGTGAATAGTTGTGATGAATAAGTTAATATCATTTACAATAGGAGTAACCATCACTAAGAATCTTAATTTTACAGTGGCTGAGGAATTTCGTATTCTGTATCTGTGTTTACCCCTTTTAGGGATTTATAGCTGTGTGTATATGAACGTATGTTCAATCACTAAGATGCTCAATTCTGATATCTCACTACATGCATGCCAAAAATAATATTTCCTATACTTTATTTCTTTCTCTACCATCTTGTTCCTTCTCAAGTTTCAAATATGTGGCTACCCTTTTCTGGGTTTTATTTATGGCCGTGAGTATATCTAAGCATGCATGCATGCGTGCATGTATAAATAATATAGGCTCATTGCTTCCACTACAATTTTTTTAATACTTTTATATTATTTATTATGTGTGGAAGGGATATTTTATTATAGTTAACCTTCCACTACACAGTTTATTCAATTCAATTCAATTCAATTTTTATTTAGGTGGCTTCAACTGTGTTTGCCACAATTATTTCGCCAAAAGTTTATTTGTTTTTAACGATACGAAAAACACATCCTGTCATGTTGCTGCCAACCCGACACAAAAGTCAGTAATGACAGAAGTGACAGTCACTGTCAGTCAGTAAGTAGCAAAGCAAAAATCCGATGGAAGCGTACAGTACAGTACCAAACTAAACTATATTTGATTTTATTAGGATAAAATGAGTTTCACTGGTTGATAACCTGAAGTCTATCTTTAAATAAAACAGTGGCGTCGAGGCCCGTGAATGGGCATGTTTACCTAGGTAAGTTTTGTGCAAAAATGTTGATTGTGGATGTCGCGCCATTCTTTTATTTTGTAGCGTTATCGTTGTTATACTTTGTTAAAACATAAACTGCATATTAATTTAGTTCCTAAATCATTTAATTGCTGAGATTTACAATTTAAGGCATTTCTGGGCGGTTTAGGGTATCTAAGATGATTACAATACATATAGCGTTATTTTCTTCATCTCATTGGAATGCTTGCGTGTTGAATGTATCAATTTCAAAGATACATACATAGACACATAATCTCACGTCATTAGTTCTTATTGGGTAGGCAGAGAGTATTAATCGCCACTTTGTACGATCCTGACAAACATCTAGCTTTGTTTACATTCATCAATCTTGTATACATTCTCTTTTGAAAATCTAGATTACCAATGTCATTTTTATACTGTCTACCACTGATTCTAATGATATTTGGTTATCTCTACCACCCTGTTACCATATTTACACCCTAGTGGTTAAGTTTTTGTAATAGAAGATTTTTTTATTTATTTTTGCAAGAAACTAAAAAAATAATTATTTTAACTATTTACTGCTTTTCAGGATAGTCGTTACTCTACAGCAGAAACATGGTAGGTTTAAAGTCTTTTATCTTATTTCAACTAATACAAATATAATATTGGATTAATGTTTTATCTTTTGAAATGTTTCAGCAAGGGGATGATCCTGCATTCTTGCCAGTTGGCACTGATGTCAGTGCTAAGTACAAAGGTGCTTTCTGTGAAGCAAAAGTTAAGAAAGTTGTTCGTAATATTAAATGCAAAGTAAGTTCATAGGATTTATATTTATTTCTTTTGCATAAATACAATATACTTAAGAAAATACAAATAGTCATGGCTAGATATCCATAGTGTGAAGTTCCTCAGCATCTCTTGGCAGTAAACAGAAAGACTGTTTATTTTTGATACAGTAGATTATAATAACTATAATGTTTGTTTTTGAACGCTATGAACTACAGTCTCAACTTTCTTTATGCTGAAGAACTTGTAGTTGTAAGTTCAGGGTGTTAGAAAATATTGTAAATTATTATTAATAATTACAACATTGAATACTTGACTTAGATTCAATGTGCACTGCTTCACCATTTGGGTACAAAACATAAATACAAATATAGTAATGAAAAAGTAATTACATAATTTGTGTCATTTCTCTGCATTTTCTAAGGCATGTTGGTTGGAAACATCTTTATAAATATGAAACACTAATTGCACAAAAGCTTTATGATACATTGCATTGATTTAGCCCTTGGTATGGCATGGCTTGGTTTAGTGTGCCTAACTTAGGTAGACCCTTTTTGTTGTATGTGGAAACTTCATATCAAATAACAATTACAATTGTTTATTTATTTATTTGAACACTTTATTGCATACAGAATAGATATAATGTTTTTACAAAAGTACAGAACATTAAAACTTAGTACACAAAGGCGGACTTATCGCCTTGACGCGATTTCTTCCAGTCAACCTTTATGGTGAGGAAAAACAAGTACATAACTCTTAACTAGAAATAAATGATAATCAGTATGCAAAACCAAACTTAACTAAACACAACCTATTTACAACCTTAACCTAAATATTAATGTATATATCTAATATGTATAATAATTATACTAAATATACTTCTACAGTATCTTAATAATATACATATATACACATATATATATAAATAAATTATGTATATTCCAATATTGTTTACCAATAAATTACCAAATGCAAACAATACCTGATACCAAATGGAAAAATAATAGAGAAAGTTATCATAGCCATAATTAAACTGCCAGCTACAAAATCAATGAACCAAGTCTTGTTTATACAATGGTAATTTTAATATTATTCACCAACATTGCCATCCACATTAGCTATGTATTTTTCTTTCACCTATTTGATTTCATCCATCCTTTCTTTATGCCTCAAAAGGTACTACAGAAGATACCTATACTCATGGCTATAAATCCCTAACCAGAGGTGGACAGAGTTGAGAATTGGAATATTCCTTAAGCAGCTTTCAAAGTCAAATGGGTAAATGATTTTAAAATAAAAGAAGGCTGGTTATAGTTGTCTAGCCATGTTATTTAAAAATCACTTAAAAAACCTCATAACCTTCAGCAGCTTGGCCTCTTACAACACCTGCAGAAAGAAATGGAAAGCAAAAAAATAAAACGATGATGTCTACCACTTTGCTTGTTTCTATATCTGTTAATCTGTTTTAGGTATCATTAAAAACTGGTGGTGGCTCTCTACTGGTGAATGATGATGTCATCAAGGGCACTCTTCGAGTTGGAAGCACTGTTGAAATTAAACAGGATCCCAAAAAAGAGGCTATGGAAGCAGTTATTACAAAAATACAAGATTGTAGTCAATATACTGTAGGTTAGTAAAACTTGACTATTTTTGTTACAGTTGTAAGCACTATATTTGGTTTAATGCATAGGTTGCCATATTTTGCTAGAGTCAAATCGGCACATTCTTAAGAGATGAGCAAATAAAAAAACAACATTTGTAAAGAAAATGTTGATATGTATTCATAACATTTTACAGAACTACAAAGAAAATACGACAGGAGAAGTACTGAGTTGGTTGGACTTACTAAATAGAGTGGGAATCAAACCTATTTCAGTACAAAAATATCTAAATAAAATTAGCTAAAAACTAATTGTCAAAATAAAATGTCCATACAACCCGATTAGTTTATTCAGTGTTCTGACTTTTGTTGGGCATACATTTACTTTGCTTAAGTCAGTAGAAATATACTAAATCATTTATGAATATTGTCATTCTTAGTTCCTTCTCTATTTAGCTAAATTATCTATGAATTAATGCAATTATTTCTTATTTGTTATTATATATGGCGATAGTATTTTTTTAAAAGCTTGAATTTTTCCTAATCTTACAAAATTCTTTTAAATTTAGCTCTTACCACAGTAGCATAATTTTTAAGCCTACAGTTTGTGTAATAAAGAAATATTTTCGCTTGCAGTGTTCGATGATGGTGACATAACAACGTTACGACGCTCAGCGCTGTGTTTGAAAAGTGGTAGACATTTCAATGAGAGTGAAACATTGGACCAGTTGCCGTTGACACATCCAGAACACTTTTCTACTCCGGTCATAGCTGGGAGACGGGGGCGACGTGGGAGGGCACAGTGAGTATTATTTTTAAGTTCTCTTTTGATTGTTTATCTGGACCTAATCTAAAATCTACATTGATAAATTGAATGTTGAGTAACATAACTGTATTGAATATGAAATAATTAACAGTTTCGCCTTATTGTAAATGTGAATAATCACAACAAGTTCCTAGTATGATTTAACCATTATGATCTAATTCAATTTATCAAATGAGTTGTTCAGCCATATTATTTCACTATCGATATCTCTCTTGCACTTAACAGTCCCAGTGTGCATCCCATGCTTTAATCTCTTTTTTTATTTATGGCCTATTCATAACGCAACTAATACAGCAGATAAATCACTATAACTACTCTAAACATATTTAATTATTTGTAGCTCGCATGGGTCTTAAAGCTCATAAGATATATTACAGCTCTAAATATTTTTATTCAATGACACATATATTCCTATTCTGCAGATCCGAAGAAAGTGAAGGCGAAGGTTCAAGCCGCACAGAAAGCGTAGAACGAGAGCCCCACGTGGGTCGCGTGGTGCTAGTGGAGGCGGGCGGCGGCGGCGAGCGGCGGCGGGGGGGGCCGCCCGCCTTCCCCGCGCTCGTCGTCGCGCCCACGCACCAGATCAGCGTCAAGGAGGACTACCTTGTGAGATCGTTTAAGGATGGGCGATAGTGAGTTTTGATTGTCGCTTACTTTGTATAGGAATGCCTTGGTTGAAGAATTCAACGGATAAGTTAGTGGGCAACGATGTATCGGTTATGTTGGGGCCTAATTTAGCGCTCGTCGTCGCGCCCACGCACCAGATCAGCGTCAAGGAGGACTACCTTGTGAGATCGTTTAAGGATGGGCGATAGTGAGTTTTGATTGTCGCTTACTTTGTATAGGAATGCCTTGGTTGAAGAATTCAACGGATAAGTTAGTGGGCAACGATGTATCGGTTATGTTGGGGCCTAATTTAGCGCTCGTCGTCGCGCCCACGCACCAGATCAGCGTCAAGGAGGACTACCTTGTGAGATCGTTTAAGGATGGGCGATAGTGAGTTTTGATTGTCGCTTACTTTGTATAGGAATGCCTTGGTTGAAGAATTCAACCGATAAGTTAGTGGGCAACGATGTATCGGTTATGTTGGGGCCTAATTTAGCGCTCGTCGTCGCGCCCACGCACCAGATCAGCGTCAAGGAGGACTACCTTGTGAGATCATTTAAGGATGGGAGATAGTGAGTTTTGGTTGTTGCTTACTTAAAATAGGAATGTTTTTGTTCAAGAAACAATTGATCGCCACTTTATACGATCCTGGCAAACCTCTCTAGCTTCGTTTAAATCCATAAATATTTTCATTATGTGCTCTTTACGAAGGAATACCTTCGTTCTCTTATGGTTTGTTTGGGCTTTTTATGATATAATGATAGTTCAATGATACACTGTTCAAACTGTTTATTATTTAAGTATGATAAGTTGATGAAAATGATATTGATAAGTGAATTACTAAATAACTAATACATTATAATCCGAGCGGCGCCTAACATGACCGACAATCCACGAGTGCAGTGTTAGGTGGTATTGCACCGAACATGGTTGTTGCTTACTTAATATAGGAATACCTTGGTTCGAGAGCACAACGGATAAGTTATCAGGCAACGATGTATCGGTAATTATTGTGGTTGGAGCCTAATTTAGCAATCACAACCTAAAAATGGCAGACTGAGTTAGGTGTATGCATAATTCAGCTTTAAACATTATGGTGCGGAAAGTGATTAGGGAACTGTCACTCTTGTTGTGGAATTGATGGATTTGAAGCGCACTTGAAGGGATGATATCAGATTATTGCTAAGTCCTTCTAAAAAAACCAAAGCCGAGGAAACCGAACATTTGGTTCTCATTTTGTAGATTATCATGGAATGGAAACAGGTATCCGACAAACATTATATCTTAGTTAAGAGTATTTCCCTTGGATATCACTATCTTCCATGACGACGGTTTTGTTAAAACATACTAAAGAGTGATGAATGAAACGGAAGATAAAATTTGGGATGTGCAAGCAGGATTTAGAAAGGGAATGGGATGTATGGACCAAATCTTCTCTTTAAGGAGCATCACCGAAAAGTTCTTAGCTAAGAACCGAAAGGTGTATTGCTCCTTCATTGATTTAGAGAAGGCGTATGATAGGGTGGTAAGAAAGTGTTTATGGGAGGTGTTATCCAAGTTCGGTTTGGGGAGTCGACTTATACGTGCACTGGTATCACTCCATGAGGATTCCAGTGCATGTGTGAGAGTAAACGGGGAACAGGGTTGTGTAGCTTCCCCGTGGCTCTTCAATTTGTTCATGGATGACTGTTTAACAGAGTTGCGTGAAAGTGATTATGGATTGAGAATGGGTGGATTCATCATTAAATGCCTCTTATATGCCGACGATCAAGTGCTACTTGCATCATCGGTGGAAGAGCTGCAAGAGATGATGAATATTGCATGTGCGTCTTTTGAGAAAAAGGGAATGAGGGTGAATGTGGATAAAACAAAAACTATGGTTTTTGAGAGAGAGGTGAATATGACCGAATGCGTGATTGAGATTAATGGTAAGAAAGTGGAACAAGTGAAAGAGTTTGTATATTTGGGAAGTTTGTTTACTAGGGATGGAAAGTGTGATGAAGATATCGAGAGAAGAGTGAAAAAGGGTAATGCGGTAAATGGAGCACTGGATAGTCTAATGTCTAGTCAGTCGGTGTCTGCAAAGGCCCGAATGGCTGTGCATGATGCTGTCCTCGTTCCTACGCTTATGTATGGCAGTGAATGTTGGGTGTGGCAGAAGAAGCATGAAAGTAGAGTGAATGCAGTAGAAATGAGATCCCTCAGAAAAGTGTGTAATGTAAGGTTATGTGATCGTGTGAGGAATGATGTGATTCGTGAAAGGTGTGGTGTAAAAGATGATATTGTAAGAAAGATAGAAAAAGGAATGTTGAGATGGTTTGGGCACATAGAGAGGATGGATGACAGTAAATTGGTGAAAGAGATATATAGAGCCAATGTGGAAGGTAATGTTAGTAGAGGACGACCTCGGAGGACACATTTGGATCAAATAGAACATGTGCTCAAAAAGGCAGGAGTCCGCAGTATGAAGAATAAAAGAGCATGTATGAAAAGATTGATGGATGTAAACGAAGCCAGAGAGGTTTGCCAGGATCGTACAAAGTGGCGATCGATAGTCTCTGCCTACCCCAATGGGAACTAACGGCGTGAGAATATGTATGTATGTATGTATGTATACTAAAAAGTATCTTTCCCTGGTTTAGAGACATGTAGGAACTTACATGGACGTAAACAATCCAAATAAAATATAGCAGTTTTAAAAAACAGTCAACTCTTAAAAAATCCATACCCTCTCGCCCAAGTTCAAAGACTATCATATCACACAGCCACATCTAACTCTCATCATATGTTCCCAGCTATACAGTCCCCAAGAAAGAAGCCCGCGAGTTCCGCAAGGGCGGCGCCCCTATAGACTGGGCGGGCGTGCAAGCCGCCCTACAGTACCTGGATGGGGGAGTGCTACCTCCTCATTGGGACCGGGACGCGCTCTTCAATACAGCCTCCAACTCTGATGACGACGTGAGTATACCTTGTAGTCCATCATAGTATTGCATTTGTAGGAACAGCAGAAATATACTGGCCAGTAAACCCCTGCTGTGTACCAACTTATATTTAGAAACATGGCTCGCACACTAGCCGCTATACATACATTATGTTATGTATGTATAGCGGCTAGTGTGCGAGTGAGTCCACGGTCTAGAGGTCGCTACACATTGTCATGCGCGGTACATAACACAGTACTTCAACACACAGCCTCCAACTCTGACGACGATGTGAGTATACCTTCTGTATTGTGAAAGGGTAATTTTATATATACCATACCTTGCAGTCTACAAAGTACATATGCATATGTATGCGCACAAAATTTCAGCATGCAGAGTTCAAAATTAATAAATAAAATAAACTCACACAAGGTGCACCCACGCACAGGACCAGTAAATGTGGAAGTTAAGAGGAAGCCTGTGTCGAGCAGAGTGGTCGCCTATTGGTTCATGATGATAAAATTTTGAATGTGGGTCAAATTTGACTTGCTAGCATTCACTCCCACTCTTAAAAGCTTTTAAATATAATGTTATTTTTAAAGGTATTCTAATACATACATAGCTGTAACAATTTTGTTTTCATTATCAGAGTTCAGATGACGAGCCGAGAGAAGAGAAAGATCATTTTGTGGCACAGCTATACAAGTTCATGGACGACCGAGGCACTCCGCTCAACAGAAACCCTACTATTGCTAATAAGGATATTGACCTATATAGATTGTTTAGGGTGAGTTTCTCATTATATTCATATTTATTTAGTTTCATTATATGATATTTAATGGTATATAAAACGAGTCTTATCAATATCCAATACAAAAAGTGACTAAAAATTTTTTTTAAAACTAAATGTATTTTCTATTATTAACAGGTAGTGCAAAAACTCGGAGGTTACAATAGAGTAACCAACCAGAATCAATGGAAGACCATTGCGGGCAAAATGGGGTTCGTTCCTGTCACCATGAGTATAACAAACTTGTGCAAGCAAGCTTATAAGAAGTGAGTAAACTGTGAATGATGATAATGTTTGTATAAATTTAAATGGTTTTTGATGCATTTGGATAGAGCAACAAATCTTCATGGGCTGCAAGAACCTTAAATATTTTTGGATTCTATTATTTATTTATTTATTATTCGAATTAGCCATAGCCATATTAACATTTAGATTTTTCCATATTCTTAAACCTATATGATTATTATTTATTAGTCTAACTATCCAAGGTTAGTCTGGGGCTGTCTGGCGGCTTTTAGTTAGACCCCCCAAGTACTTTTTCTTTAGTAACTTTTTTTTTAAACTTGAATAAAGTGATTTCTTTCTATGAATGGACGATTAACACACCATTTTCACACAATTTCAGAATACGGTTCACACATAACAGTAATAAAACTTTGCATTCCAGATTCCTCCACAGTTTCGAAGACTTCTACCGCAAACTAGGGGTGACTCTAGTGGCCCACCCCCGCGGTGCCCGCACCCCTCCCTCAGGTCGCTCTCTTATTCGAGACAAAGACAAAAAACCCCCCGCCCCTGGAGGCTCTACTTCTACTACCCCTGCTTCGTCTCCTGCACCGCCGCTTGTTACGGTAAGAGATTGAAATAAGGAAAATTTGTTGAAAGTTAACAGATAAGAATTTTACCGAGTCATAGGGCCGTTCTCTCATCCAGGACAAAGACTAACAACCCCCCGCCCCTGGAGGGTCTATTTCTACTACCCCAGCTTAAAATACCTCCAGGTTGAAATAATGAATAAAAAGTATGTGAAGTTAATGGACAACAATTTTACTACTCATCAGAAAACTAAAATAATTGCAATTTAAGCAATTACTTTTTTTTGACACTATCTATTAAATGCAGTGTATTAGCACACTCTATCCAATAGTATGTAATCGCAATCGCATTATACTTTTTTTTATTATGATTTTATTAGGGGTGCTCTGCATTGTAATAAAACACCTTCTATAGTGTTAAAATTAAGTCTCGATACGATATTGCATTGCATCTCGTCATATCAACCTTTCTAACTCCCGACATTACTAAAAAAGCTATTCGAAAATTTAGTATGGCAAAAGCAACCTTAATTGATGGCATCGGCCTATTCTGTCTTCTCGCTTGGAACGTGTCATATGCATGTAGCCGGCTTTCGTTAATTTACAAGTTTTTTAAAATTATTCCTTATAAGGCACAAAAAAATAAGTCTTTAAATCTGTTTTATATTTCTAGAGATCGAAAGAAGCTGGAAAAACTGAAGCAGAAAGGATTGAGAAAGAAGAAAAACCTGAGAAACATGAGAGAGTAAAAGAGAAAGTACCAAAATGTAGTGATGAAGAAGACAGCGCCGATAATGTGCCTCTTGCTGGAGCTTCTAAGTAAGTATTTTCAACAAAGTCATTTTTTTTTATTTATATTTTTAGCAGTATTATTATCCAAGCCACCCAAAGTGCCTAACTAGAGTTTATTAAAGTAATAGCTGCTAGTCGTTTTAAAGTTATATAAGTATATACTCTTTGAATATCCTCACTTTGTTAAAGATTACCTAGCTCATATAACAGCAAATGTTTTACTGGAGTGAGTCTTTTTTGAACTAACCGCTACTAATATTCACAAATATCACCTCAGACTTGCTGAAAAAGAGAAAGAAAAACAAAGAGAGAAGGAAAAAGAACGTGAGAAAGAAAAAGAACGAGAGAAAGAAAAGGAAAGAGAAAAAGCGAAGGCAAAGGAAAGAGAAAAAGAGAAGGAAAAGGAAAGAGAAAAAGAGAAGGAAAAGGAAAGAGAAAAAGAGAAGGAAAAGGAAAGAGAAAAAGAAAAGGAGAAGGAAAGAGAAAAAGAGAGGGAGAGGGAAAAAGAGACTGAGAGAGAAAAGGAGAAGAAAAAAGAGGAAGAGAAGAGCAAAGAAAAAGAGAAGGTTATAGAAGAAAAGACGGCCACTAAACCAAGATCTCATTCCAAAACACGTAGTCTACCACCGCGTGATTTAAATGAGAAGAGGACACCCAAACAACCAAGGAGGCCAATGTCGTCTAGAGGTATAATACTTTTATTTTATTTTTAATGTTGTTTCTTACTTTTCGCTACCATTTTGTTAATTCAAGTTTTCATTATAGCTTCAGCTAACACGAGCCTTCTATGTACTATCAGTCGCTATTACACTAGTAATTGATCAACCTTATCACACTGAAACCAGGGTTGTTGCAGACATTGCGCGTGCGCGGGTTTAGGAACAGCTGTAATTAAAATAAAATATATAATAAAATAATATCTTCAAAACTGTGTTGAAAATAGTCGAATGACACATGAGAAATTATCTATCTCCCCTGTAATGACTCACTATGCTTAGTCGTAGTTGTAGTATACTATTTAAACGCACCTACTCATTTATTCTGTATACCACTGAATTTAGACTTAGAATTAGGGCTTAGAATTCAGGACAGGACGATAATAACGAGAATGGAATAGAATAGAAAACTCTTTATTGCACATCAAATATGGGGAAACATTTACAAATACACAGAATTAAATAACAGAAGTACAATTGGCGGTCTTATCACTAAAAGCGATCTCTTCCAGAAAACAGTTGAATGGAGAGGTCAATAAATTATAGTTATGTGAGATAGATGTACAACAACTTGGTGAAACTGATAACTATGCGTTAATCTACAAAAACAATACAACAATCCATTCATAGTTATATCTAGTTATAAAATAATAAACTATTAACAAACATATAAATACATGTGATACAATAAATTAATACTTATAATACATATAAATATTATGATATATATTTTTATTTATATACTTAAATATAATTTAATTTGCAACAGTATTATAGCGTTTCAGTAAGTGCTTTTTTACCATATCCTTGAAAATAGATTGAGATTACTTTACAATTTACTTCACAAGTGTGCTTAAAATAGTAGTATAACACAGGTAAGCAATTAGTTCTTGGTCTCTAGAATCCACTGCGGCTGTAATGACTATCTTTACTGACTTGTAACATATTTTACCATTGTAATTGACAGCAGAAAGTGCAAGTGTGGGTTCTTCAGGCTCTACACGACCTTCTCGACGTCCTCATGTTTCTACTGACAGCGATAGTTCTGGTCGAGCTTCCAGGTACCAATCATATTAACTATATTACACTTCTAGGCTTAGCTTCAATACTCACTGGTATTTCTTTTGGTAGTAGGTAGTATTTTCTATCTTCTTTTTTTTCAGTAATTTCGTTCATTGCTAGGTCTGGACTGGGTGTTACTTTGAAATAAGGAAAAATAAATGTTTAAGGTCCCAAAAACAATATTGTGAATATAATTAAAAGAACCCATTTACTCATCTAGAATCTATTTTATTAAAATGTGAAAAGATGGCTTGATAAGCAGAAATAACGTTTTATTTAAGTTTAATGTTAATTATGGGGGAATAGATAGTGAAATAAAGGTTCTTGGTGATGGGTCTCCAACCGCATCGCCCAAAATCCCTTTAAAGCCCCCAATACCGTTAGTCGCCTCTTACGTACACCCACCGGAAGAAATGGGGTAGTGCTATTCTAAGCCGACACTACACAGCACCACCCTTTATTTCACCATCTATTCCCCATGCAACTTCCAAAAGTGGCTGAGTAATTTCTAATTCCTTAGCTCTGGCTACCCCTTTCTAGGGATTTATAGCCGTGAGTATATGTATGTGTATGTATGTATGTAATGTTTATTAAAGACTACAATATAGAATTCGATACAATAGTAAATAAATAGAAAACAATGAACAAATTTGTTTCTTACAGGTGTGGCATAACTAAGAAGATGCAATGTCGCCGCAGTCAAAGTGCTAACTCGGCAAGCAGTGGTAACACCATCGCCTCTAACAGCAGCAAACGACAAAGGAAAAGGAAAATTACTGAGTAAGTCTTTTTAGACAATTGTATATATTTTAAGACAATTGCGGGGTTAAAGCACAGGGACTGTGTATTTCTTGCCCTGAAGCAAAATAGGAAGTGTAGAGACGATAAGTAATTAATTATATAAATAAGATGCTAGTAATAAAGAATTAAAAAAAGATAGCTTTTGACCATCAAAGTTGTTAATTCCAGTATTAACATTCGATTCCTAACCTATATCTAATTTCTTTTTTCTATAATAACAGGCAATCAAATGAGCTACCACGTACTGGGCCTCCCGTGAAAGCACAGGTTGGGGACAAATTAAAAGTATACTATGGACCAACTCAATCAGAATCAAAGGTAAGAACTGTTAAAAATATCTTGGCAATGCATTTATCTCTATCTGGCTCTTTCAAATATATATTAGGCACAATCATTGAAATAGTTATTTTTTATCTTTTGTCATGCTCTCTTTTTTTCGAAGATAGCTTGCTTTGAAAACCAGATCACAATAAAATCTTATTTTCCATCTGTAATTCACCCATCTAACTGAAAGCCATTTAACCAAATTTCAAAGCAATTAAATATTCAATGCTGTTTTTTATTCGCATTGCGACCAAACAAAATATTTGATCAATCCTTCAATTTGAAATCTCAGTTTATCCTATAAGCCGCTATTCATAAAAACTGGTACACCAGTTAAAGATATATTCCAATTTTATTTTATGCCAGGGGCGCGGGCCATCTAGAGACGCAGCCAATCGAAGTGAATGGCGTACTAATGTGCGCGGAAAACCCCTCGGGGAACAGGCTAGTTTAATCATATACTTCGAAACAAAATAAATAAAATGATTTGGGTGTTTATACCCTTGCTCATTTTTATACCTAAATTTGTGTCCAACGAAATTTAAGCTGCTTATTTTCCATGTGCAAAAATCTATTAACCTAGTCTCTGCATTTACAATCTGAAAGCTTAGGAGCAAAATTGCTTTTTCCTGACTTTGCATAGCATAGCTAAAATTTCTTATTTTGTAGGTGACGTATGAGGCGAAGGTGATTGAAATCTCATCCCAAGGTATGCTTCGAGTGCATTACACTGGATGGAATACTCGGTATGATGAATGGATCAAACCTCAGAGGATTGCCGTCAATGTGTCCCAACATGATCGACTACACAATAAAAAGGTAATTTCTATTATACACATTGTAATTGTTGTGCATTGCTGCCGCGATTAAATGTTTCTTCCTTTATCACTAAGAAACACTCTTCATTTTGTTTATTATAACTTATCTCCTATTTACTGTTTGCAGCTACCAGGGGGAAGACGGGTGAGGCCGAAGAGAGCCGAAGGTAAAGTTATAAAACTATTTTATATCGACTATATTATATAAATTCTTTATAATAGTCAAAATAATAACTTTTTCATTCTAGAATCGTCAGCTCGTTCAGATTCTGACAGTGATTCCGACAGTGATGTGGAAGTTAAGAGACCACCCAAAAAATCACCTGATGACAAATCTAGCGCGCCTACAAAACGTAATATTTTTTAAATATTTTTATCATATAATAATATTAATAGTCATTACAATTTATATTTTGTGCTTTACAGCACCATCAATACCAAAGGATACCAAATCTAGTGACAGTAGCAGCACTAGCTCAACAAAGGCGCGTAAAAGACCATTACGAAGTACTCCAAGTTCCGGTTCCTTGTCTCCAGTGAAAAAACCGCGTACTTCAACCACCAGCTCTCACCAGGGTCGTGATTTTGACCTCAACGAAATCCGATCAGAACTGAAAGGACTTCACACACACACTGTTAAACAAGAGCCAGAAGAGCCAGTTAAACAAGAACCACCGGAAGAAGAACCTACTCCACCCCAACCTGCTGAACCGGCGCCTGAAAAACAAGCTGAAGATGTTTATGAATTCAAAGAACCCGAGCCATTTGAACTGGAATTACATGATGAGAAGAAAAAACGTACTCATCGTATATTTGATGATATATCACCCAGTAAATATACTTCGACGTTATCGAAAAGTTTGAGTGAGGAAATAGCGGAAGATGTAATACGTCCGCGTAATTCTTTACGTTCTCCTTCCTTATCACCATTTAGGGAGTTATCTGGTCGTGATGAGCCCGTACGCCGCAGCTTAGAAGAAGACTCTAAAGACGGCCTCTTCTCACTCGATGATGACTCATTACAGGGAGATGCAATATTTGAAGGTTTTACTCCTGCTAAGAACCAAGAAACATATTCAAAGAAAAGCAAAGTCAATCTTAGAGGTCTAATTGATGATTCACCCTACAGCCCGGCTGATGATGAAGGATCATCTGACGATGACAATGTAGACATCGAAATGAAAGAAGTTTTGAAACCTAAAGAATTCAATAAGATCAATGAATTGCGAACAAGGACGCCAATAAAGATAGAAAAGACAATAGAAAAAACTGTTTTTACAAAAACTCCCACAAAATCCGATAATCACGAGATCAAAAAAGAAAAACTTGATAACATACCGCCAAGTGAGCCAGCAAAAGTAATAACAGAGGAAAAACAAGTAAAAGATCCCAAAACACTTGATGTATCAAAACCAGAAATATCTTTACCAGAAACTGTTGTTGTTAGTAAGCCCAAAGAAAAAGAGATTACCAATAAAAAACAAGAAAGAGAATTGTCGTTTTTCAAAACTAAAGAAAAAGAAGTCCTTAATAAAAGTAAAGAAACGGAAATTACTAATACAACAAAAGAAAAAGAAGCTGCTACTAAAAGCAAAGAAAAAGATATTCCTAATAAAGCTAAAGAAAAGGAAATTTCTAACAAGAGTAAAGAAGCTAACAAACCTAAGGACAAAAAGGATATGGAAAAAGAAATAATTAGTAAACCGAAAGAAAAAGAAATAGTAAGTAAACCAAAAGAAAAGGAAATAGTAAGTAAACCAAAAGAAAAGGAAATAGTGAGTAAACCAAAAGAACATCCTATAAAAGGCAAGGAGAAGGAGGTACCAAAAACTAAAATTGATATTATCAAGGAAGTCTTACCAGTTACTCCAAAGAAAAATCAATTACCTTCAAGTCCCGCAGTTGATACAGAAGAAGATAAATCGGAACCTGATAGTCCGGCGCGAATTGACGTTTTACCGGAACCGCCTCCCGGGTTCCTCCTTCATTCCGAAGGACCCAAGATAGCTGAAAAACTTCTGAAAGCAATTAATAGTGCCAAATGTTTATCAATGTCACCTCCGCCCGCTGTTGATCGCCCAGTCACTCCGAAGAAAGAAGCACTCAAACCTAAACAAGAAGAAAAAATTTCGCTCGCTCCTGATACTTCAAAGGTTACTATCAAGTCTGAGACAGAGAAACAATCCAAAGTTGATACTATTAAAAAGGAAAGAAAGACTCCAGATGTTGTTGATAGTATATTTGGCGAGCCTTCTAAGATATCGGATGCCAAACGTGACATCGCGGACATTAAACAAGTCAAGCCAGAACCAACTCCTTTAAGAAAAAGTCCTTTGGATATATTGGAGCGGCGCAAAAGCGTTGCAGAATTATCGCTTGCAGGTCCAGGAAAGAATAATAAGGTTCTCAGTGATACTATACAGAAATTATCCAGTCAAATTAATCAATCTGCATCGAATGTGACCATACCTCCAATTCTGCCGCCATTCCAAACTGAAGATAAAAGTGATAGTAGTGATTCAGACGATCTTGATAGAAGGTGAGCATTAAATATTATATTCATAAAAATATATTTGCCAAGTCAGTATAATTTTAACAAAATTTACATTATATAGAGTCAGAGTTTCCGAAACGGTGGGCCATTGAACTGTGAGAAATAGATTGAAGTGACTTTGCTTTATAATGGTGTCAAGTATATTAGTAAATTATTATATATAATCAGTTCTAATCGTCTCTAACAAGTCCGCTTAAAACTGGTTTATATATATCTAGACTATTGTCAGATAACGGTTTCTAAACAATTTTATAGTCATGGTGCCCACATTTTCAAACAACTCTGCAAACTATCATTTTTTTATGATTAGGTTAATAATCGACAAAGCGACTGAATGGACCACCGGCTCAGAAGGCACTTCTCTGCTAGGCCAAACATCTCTGTCTGGCGCCACTCTTCTAACCACTGGTCAATTACGAGGCAGTAGTGCGTTGTTGGGGAAGTCGCCCGGGGAATGGAGCGCCTCGGAATCGCTTCTCATGTTGGAAGACGCGTGCAAGAACGAGCGGAAACATAGTGAGTGACTTAGTTTACTTTTCACGTTGAATTGAACGAACGGAACGGAAAATGGTTGGTTAGAATTAAACATTACCGGCATAGGTTTTATTAAACTTCTCCAAAATATGGTTTAAAAAAACATACACTGGTTTTGGACCTTATTTCCAAACTCTTCTTTAATATATCTTGTAATTTAGAATGCATTTATAATATTACTTACATAGACATACAGGCCAAAGGTTTGGTGGGGGGGTACTAATAGCAGTACGACGACAATTGGTTGCTGAGGAATGTCTGCACTGGCGCTCTTCTGCTGAGGATATTTGGCTTACTCTAAAATTGAAAAACAAAGGAACGCATTTTAATTTACATATATGCACTATATATTTATGTAACCAAAGAGATGGTAATTCATTTTCTACCCAATTAGATAATTTTTCAGGTAAACTTTCTGATAATTTTATTTGCTGTCCTAATGATATATTCTTGATTTTAGGAGATTTCAATTTACCTAATATAACGTGGAACCTTCAAAGTTCTGGCTATCTTGAACCTTTAGGAATAACTAGTCAGTGTCATATTAACTTGTTTGACACACTTATTGAGTGTAGCCTTGATCAGTATAATCCCGTGTGCAATGTTAATGGTAGAATCTTAGATCTTGTTTTCTCTAATACTACGGTGTCTGTGCATCCTTGTGATGATCCGTTGGTGCCGGAAGACCCGCACCATAGGTCTATATGTATAGAACTGTCAATGGCCTCACACACGCCATTGCAAGAGAACAACCGAGTCGCATATTCATACAAAAGAGCTGATTTTGATAAAATTAATATTGCTCTGCATGACATTGATTGGAATACCTCTTTGACTGAGAGATCTATTGACAACGCAGTTCTCTTTTTAAATTCTACTCTTCATGAGCTCCGAGACAAGTTTATCCCTCACAGGGTTCTCATAAATAATAAATTTCCTACTTGGTATACCTCCTCCCTTAAAAGAATTCTAAAAGAAAAGTTAAAATTTCTAGGCAAATATAAAAGATATGGGAACTCGGGCGATTATCGAACTTATTCGCTTCTCAGAGAACGGGCTAAGAAAATTGAACAGGAATGTTATCAGGCGTATATAAGTAAAGTTGAAGACTCGGTCACCCATAATCCTCGTTTTTTCTGGTCATACTCGAAGTCCCTTAATAAAGCTTCACGCACGCTACCGTCTATGATGAAATATGATGGTATGATAGGAAATAATGGTGAGTCTGTATGTAACCTGTTTGCCTCTTACTTCCAGTCAACTTTTCTTTCATCGTCACCATCACCACACTCTGCACGAGGCCCACATGACACTGGAAGCCTGAGTTATTCTTATAATAATTTCAGTATAAGTGACATTGAAATAAATTTCGATGAAGTCTTGAAGTTATTAAAAACCTTAAATTTGAATAAAGGTGCGGGACCGGATAATATACCACCGGTATTAATAAAAAATTGCGCTGACAATTTAGTCTTGCCATTATGTATTATTTTTAGACGATCTATTGAAGAAGGCATAGTGCCTAAGATGTGGAAATCTGCTTTTATTACACCCGTACACAAAAGTGGTGATAAAACTAATGTTAGAAATTACAGGCCGATATCGAAACTTTGTATTTTCGCAAAAATTTTTTGGAAAAAATTATTTATCGTCAGGTTTACTCGTCACTGCAGTCTTTTTTCTCCCCTGTACAACACGGATTCCTGAGACGTAGGTCCACTACGTCTAATCTGCTTGTTTTTAATGACTATGTATCTTCAAAGATGGAGCTAGGTGAGCAGGTGGATACTGTTTTTACTGATTTTAGCAAGGCGTTTGATCGTATTGATCATTTGCTACTCCTTGAAAAGTTATCATACGCCGGAATACACGGTAACCTGTTCCGATGGTTTTCCTCTTACATCGAAAATCGATCGCAGGCTGTTGCATTAAATGGTTTCACGTCCACCTGGCGTCCTATTCTGTCGGGTGTTCCACAGGGTTCTTTATTAGGTCCTTTGCTCTTCGTGATATTTATCAACGACATTGATCTCTGTTTTGAACACTCTAAATTCTTACTATATGCTGATGATACTAAAATTTTCAGTTCTATCGGGAATTTCATAGACTGTGAACTCTTTCAACGCGATCTAGAGAGATTCGTACAATATTGCACGAGAAATAAACTCGATTTAAATATATCTAAATGCTTTACAATTACTTTTACCCGGAAGCCGCAACCTATTAACTTTACTTATAGTCTATCTCATGAACCCCTCGCTAAGACCAATTTAATGAAAGATCTTGGAATTATACAGGACACCAAAATTGCCTATGATCATCATATTGATTATATAATCAAAAAGGCTTTAAAAACCCTTGGCTTTATTGTACGATCTACATCCGAGTTCAAAACCTTAAAACCAATAAAGGTCTTATTTTGTTCGTATGTGCGTAGTATTCTTGAATATGCCTCGGTGGTATGGAACCCACAATATAGTGTACATATTAACAGAATAGAATCTATCCAAAAGAGGTTTCTTAGGTACCTACAGTACAAATGTAAGCGACGCGATCATGGATACGAGACCCGATGTACGAGTAAAAGGTATCATTTCCTACCTCTAGTTATAAGAAGGAAAATAGCTGACGTCACATATTTAATAGATATTATTAATGGTAATATAGACTGCTCATCTTTATTGGAGAATATTAAAATTAACGTACCTACTAGATTAGCTATTAGACATAATAAACCATTGGCGAGTTTGCATGCAAGGACCAACTACCGTCAAAATTCGTTCTTTTTAAGAACGAGTAAATTGTTCAATGAGCTGGTAAAGGAACACAAAGATCTGGACCTATTTTGCACAAAACCCGCAGAGATAAGGCGTATCTTAATAAATGACTTTTTTTTTTAAGTCCCAATGTGAGCGCAAAAGCTACTTCATAAAATGATTGTTAAACTTTTTAAGATATTTATTAGATTAGTTGATAAGTCTTCCCTATGTTTTTTATTTGCGAATACTTGTTATTGGCTTAGTCGATAACTGAATTTGTAAACATTTGTTGTATTATTTAGCTGTAAGTATTCCGAACTAATAAATAAATAAATAAATAAAATAAATAGATAAATAAGTTTGGAACTGTACTACAAAATTTATGGAAGATTTCTGTAAACAAGCGTTTATTTATTAATAAAAATAGTCAATATCTACTGAACATGCTGCATGTATTGTGCTGAATAAAATATATTGCTATTAACTGATGACGATTAAATAATGAATGTGTGTCAGGTGCCAGCGTTGTAGTAGCCGGTCGCGGCACCGAAGAAGAGTCCAACCTGTCGCTGCTACTATGCGAGGAGAGCATCCCCGGCTCGCCCGCGCCGGACAACGAGCCGCCGCCGCCGCACCAGCACCACGTGTTCGCGTCCGCCGCGCTCGCCACGCAGCACGGTATAACACACACTAGCACACTGCTACCGACACACACACACGACAACGAGCCGCCGCCGCCGCACCAGCACCACGTGTTCGCGTCCGCCGCGCTCGCCACGCAGCACGGTATAACACACACTAGCACACTGCTACCGACACACACACACACACACACACACACGACAACGAGCCGCCGCCGCCGCACCAGCACGTGTTCGCGTCCGCCGCGCTCGCCACGCAGCACGGTAACATGAAAATTATAAAAATAAAATCGTTTATTAACAAGAAATAAGAGTAAATGCATGGTAGGTAGGTAGGTGACGAATTAAGTTATCTATCTATTAACGCTACAATAAGTAAGAGTATCATTTCAGTTTTGTTTGGATTCACGCAAAGCTGTTCTTCACACCTTTTTCTACTTTTTGTAAGTCGGTAATTAATTTGGTTTGATAGCGTTTTTTTTTATTATGTCCGTCTATAACAATTACTATGTCATCTGCATAGCCGACGGAAAAGTACCCCTTGTTATTGCCGTAAGAGGTCGTCTACCACTACGTTACAGAGTAGTGGGGATAGTAATCCACCTAGAGAGCTCATTACTCGAGCTCTAGTGACTTCCCACCGACCAATGTTGCGGCCTTGTATCTTAATCTACTATACTACTATTATAAGTTACATTGTATCACAGATGGCGGAAACGCAAGCACGGCCGCAGCAAGCGGGGCCAGTGCTACAGCGGGGCGGAGCGCTGCCAGCCGCGGGGAGCGCGGGGGAGGGGAGCGAGGGGGGGCGGGCTGGGCGCGACGAGACGCCCTCATGGATAACACGCCTCCTACCACGCCCGATAGTAGTGTGGAACTGTCGCCGCTAAGGTTTGTGATTACTTGGTTTCTTGTTTGTTTGGTTAATTGGTTTTATCCAACTACGGGGATCGCGGGGGGGGGGGGAAGAGACGCTCTCATGGATAACACGCCGGATAGCAGTGTGGAACTGTTGCCGCTTAGGTATGTAACTATTGTGTATTATTACACCGATAATACACGCCATCCACGCCCAATAGTAGTGTGGAACTGCCGCTGCTTAGTTATTTTTATATTTTACTGTATTTTTATTTGTTGATACAGCGGTAACAAAAATACAACTATCACTGTCATTAGATACAGCCTGGTGGCAGAGGCATAGACAATCAGACAGTCAACAAAGCTTGTTTTACGTCTGGGTACGAAACGGTAAAACAGAATAACTATATAATACTTATTTTGCAGGGAACGTGGCAGTCCCATTCCGCCCAAAGATATCGACGATGAAGATACTCGCACCAACGACAGTACAGCTATGGATTTGGAGAAACCACACGGTATATGTTTGATATTATGTTTTATGCGTTTTAAGTAACCCAAAATGTAATATGAAATTAATATTAAGAAATATGTTATGTGTATAGGTTAGCTGAAAACCAGTGTTGGGCCTCTTGGCAATAACAAACGATACACAGGTCGAAAACAAACGCAGAGTACCTGAGGACATATTTTATGTTTACTTAGCACTAATATGTTACTTTAAAAAAATGTTGTTACTCATATTTGTGTTGCAAACCATCAAAATAATTAATTAAGTTATCTATTTTCTTGTATCATATTGTAATTTTAATGGTACTTTTTTCTTTTACATTGTCTTTTATAATGGGAGACGTTGATATTGCTAATTATTATCGTAGAATACTTCTCATCTCACTCTACAGGCAACCCTTATCTATACTTAATATTATAAAGCTGAAGAGTTTGTTTGTTTGAACGCTAGGATCTCAGGAACTACCCAATCAAAATGAAAAACTCTTTTTGTGTTGGATAGTCCATTTATTGAGGAAGGTTTTAGGCTATAAATCATCACGCTGCGACCAACAGGAGCAAACTATCAGCGGATAATGTTGCAAAAACGGAGATAATTATTCATACTTTAAGTCTTCCGTTGTGTGCGCTGCGTAAACGGTTTAAGTTAACCCAAAAAATTTAATAAAGAATTAATTCTCTTTAAATGATCTAAATAAATGTCCGCGACAGTATATGTCTAACTTTTAAGATTCACTTAATTGTGATATAAGATGGTAAACAAATTTGGTCGAATTTAATGCATTATTGCCATAATGTTTTATCAACATAATATTAATCCTTATCCAAATAAATATGTTGTTGATTAACAGTATTTAATGGAGAACAAAATTGTCCTTGACATCACTTAATTTAAATAAACATCTTAGAAGATAATACAATTTTAAAATTACTCCGTAACAAAATTTACACGCGTGAATGAAACGCAAGCCAAGACGCTGCGCTGGCCGGCGAGCGAGTTCACCTGCGCGAGAAGCTTATGTTTAAGCCTTATCCTATATATATATTATAAATGTATGTTTGTGTGTTTGTAGCTAAATGAAGACTACAGGAAGCCAGATAATGATCCCAATTAACACAAGGACACTTTTTATGCCAGAAAAATTAAGAGAACAATAAATTTTCTTAAAAAATGGCCAAACTGACTAACTGACTAAGAATCAATGCTCAGCCGAAACTACTATACTTATAAACTTAAAATTTATAAAGTGAAAAAATTGTGAGGATACTATGAAAAACAGAGACCCTCAACGGGGCAGTTAAATATTTCAGTTTGACGACGTGCAAGTCTACACTTTTGACAGTACGAAGTCTGTGGGGTCAGCTAGTGAGAAATATATTTCGTCACATAGTGTCATATAATATGCCAACAAACTATTATTATCTATGTGTTAACCCTACAATAACATGTTCCGAATTGCAGGCGGGCGCTCGCGGGTGACGTCAGAGAGTGGCGGCGGCGGCGGCGGCGGCAGGCGGGGCCGGCGGCGGCGCGACACGGACGAGCCCGCCCC